>VZTL01025742.1:29968-50087 GCA_013400535.1 Scopus umbretta
CCCATCTTGTGGTCCATCAACTCGGGAGGGGTGAGGAGAGAGATGGCCAGTGAAGACTGAGGCAAACAAGTTGTTGAGTACCTCAGCCTTCTCCTCGTCTGTTGATACTAGATCGCCATTCTTGTTCATTGGGGAAATATGCTTTCTTTGACCTTCCTTTTCTGGTTGACATACCTGTAGAAGCCCTTCTTGTTATTCTTTGCATCTCTTGCCAAATTCAGCTCCAGCTGTGCCTTGGCCTTCCTCGCCCCATCCCTACACAACTGGGCGGTGTCCCTGTGTTCTCCCCAGGATACCTGTCCCTGCTTCCACTGCCTGTGCAGTCCCTTCTTGCTCTTTAGTTTGGCCAGCCTGTCTCCACTCAGCCATGCTGGTCTCTTCCCTTTCTTGCCCTATTTCCTACACCCGAGGACCGAGAGCTCTTGCGCCTTATTGATATAGTTAGTCATGTATTCTTGTAACAGAATTCTTGGGAAGAACAAGAACTCCAGGTATCAGAAGAGAAAATAATCCATCTGCTCCAAGCAAGCTAAACATTACATTTGTTGTTTCTAATAACCTAACTCCCTTTCAAAAGGGATAAAACTCAGACATGCCATATTTTACACTAAAACTTCTGAAACGAATTTTCAGAAAATTTCTACTAGAAATCAGAGTTAACAAGTGGGGTTTTTTGTTTAAGTGTCAGAACAAAGATGCCTAGTTACTACAGTCAGGTATTACCTTGCTTTCTCGTCATAGCAGTCCTACTACCACTTTGAAACAAGCACTAGAAGAGAAGCTCAGCCCTACATACATTTTTAGATTACATCCAGAATTCACTTAAATAACATGAATAAATAGAAATCTGTCCTCACCCATTATACACTGTATTAGACACTTTGGCTTGTAATGCACTAAGGTGTCTGAATTTGCATTTCAGATCTCTTCCATAATAAAGGCATAATTTAAAGTGAGATACTGTGAAAGAGCTGTGAAAAATCCCATAGTCTTGGATATTTTCCTACTGTTTCTGTAATGTAGGAAAATTTGATACAAGCATTTGTGATGCTCATGAAGAAGCTATTAAGCATTTTTACTAAAATGTGTTAAGTAGCTTACAGAATTCTATCCAAAAGGTAATTTGACAAGTCCTGTGACAGCATTTAGAGGTCATCAATCTGATTAAAGCTAAGCATTGCCAGATAAGAAGACAGCCTGACGTTCAGAAGCTTTGTAAAAACAGCTTCAACATCTCTAGATATGCAAATTCTTTTGGGGTAAAAATACATCAACTCCCTTAATGCCAGCATCCTTTTGAGGGAAGCTTTGTTCTCTGTTGGGGAAAAAAAAAAATCAAACCCACACACATAGCTATCCTATATGGATATGGTACTTGCTAGCTGTAATCAACCCATATAGTTCTAAAGTGAAAAAGCACCTGGTTGACCTTCCTGCCTTACTCCAGCAATATTCAGAAATAAAGCAGTCAAAGAGCAGGTCCTGAAACACAGTTGTCTCCAATCCTTGTACATTTCTTAAAACGCATGTGCTTCTCCCCATTACAGAAGTTGCAGCAAAGCTCTACATTTCAAGCAAGACATTTTTACGCAATATTTTAAACCCAAGCTAAATGAATGCCAGTAATGTTATGCATAGCCTTCTACCAGATTATGTTGGTCTATTCTCACTGTTTATACAGTACGATATTGCTGCAACTCTAAAACAGTCAGCCAACTGTATTTCAGGCACACTAACTGTAACTTCACAGTAGCTCCTACTCAGGCCTCAGCTCTAAGTAGAGATAACTCTAGCTGCTGCAATCTGTAACAGCATCCAACTTCAGCACATCTTCTGCCAGCTTCTCCAATGGATTTTGCATAGACAGAATATCCCTGTCCCTCTGCCCCAACACACATTTCTCAATATAGGGAGATCACTTAAACTTGAAATAAACTGAAGCCAGAAACAGCAAATTAAAATCAGAGCACTACATAAAGCTTTGATGGATCAACTCAAACTGTTACAAGTAACATAACGTGTAAGTTTCAAAGCCATATCGAAATCTGCTATTAAGGATGGACCAAGCAGAGAAGAACAAAAAATTTGTAACCACTAAGCAGCAGTATACTACATGCTATATGAAGACTATATACTTACACTAATTAAAATCCCTGAGGCCAAACATATTAGCTGTATTTTTTGAGCTTTGTTGGGTATTTTGATAACAAGAGAATGCAAATGGCACAGTGCTCCAAATTTCACTTGCTGCTCTTTAGATAGATGGTTATATGAAGTTGTCAGAATGTTAATTAAGAGTTACCACAAGCTAATACAGTTGCACCCAAACTGCCACCTCATGTGACAAAAAGCTCCACAAATGCTTTTAAAATCCTTGCTTGCTTTTTCCAAATAAATGACGTTTCACACTACCATTAAAGGTGTCATACATAGTGTTTTCTACCAAGTTTGTAGTGCCAGAACAGTGATGCCCCAGCTCCCAGCTACACTAAATTCCTGTGCAGTAAATAATGTGAGAACTGACAGTTCAGAGAGCACAAGCATTCAGAAGCGCTGATCACCATACCAGGTACTGTTGGTCAGGGTCATCTGAACGCAAAAGATGAATAAATCTTCCCACAAGACTCTGCTCATCGGCAAAGTCCTCAGGGTCAGGATCTTCAGCAGGCTGATCTGGTTGATCCTGGATTAGCGTGGATACCAAATTCATGATAGCATCAACCTGTTAAAGGCAATATAAGCTCTGTTTAAACTGGAGTAGTCTATAAGCATAAGCTGACAGCAACTGGGAACATCTTTACAGCCATTCATAGTGCTAACAAAGCACTAGGAAAAAGTCTGTTAGTTGGTGATGCTTTGGGACATATTTGCCTTAGTCCCTGAAGACAGGTCCCTCAGCACAAGTGGGGCAGCACAGCAGTACAGAGGAAATTCAGATTCCAAAAGTACCATCCAGCTTTCTTTAAATAATAGGTCTACTTTTAAGGAGACTGAGGGTCTTTGTTCAAACTTAACAGAAGTAATCTCTAGGATGAGGTTAAGTAAGATGTGCAGAGACAAAGTATTTAGGGACACAGGTGGAACCATTATCAAGTGGGATAAAGTCTGTGTTACTAAGATGGGGAAGCAGTGGCATGAAGGCTAGGAAACAAAGCATGCCCTGCATGAAGTCACTTAGTATGTGTTTTCAAGTGTTCAAATGGTAGTTTAAATACCTAGAATTTCAAGTTAACTTATGTCATACCTGTTCTTGGGACACAATTTCTGTGTTATAATCCAATACATTGCTAAGCACATAACAACTCATGCTCTTCCTGGACTCGTAATCAAAGTATTCAAAGAGTGGGTGAAAATGTTTTAGTTTCAGAACTGTCAGGATATTGTTGTAGGTATCAACAGGGATTTTCAGAAGTCTAGTCAGCTCCTTTGAAACAGCACTGCTTGTTGCAATACTAAAAGAAAATATATGCAAAAAACCCAATTAATCAATAATTCACACACATAGACAGATTTAAAGTCTGCCTCAATATCAATTCTGATGTATACCACAACATCTAAGCAACTTACTGCTAGGGAGATAGGAAATAAAGTATCAAAACAAGTCACATCTTGCTCTTTAGGATGTACAGTGGAAACTGCAGGTTTTGAAAACTGCACTTTTTAAGTTGCTGATAGCAGAAGCAGAGACTGGCTGCAAATTCAGCAAGAGGAGAACTCTGGAGTGCTGTAAAGGATGAATAGATAATGACTGTACACAGCTTGGCATACACATTGTGTAGCTGTACAGCTGTGCAGTAGGATTCAAGCACAGGTGAGCAAGTCCTGGTTAGTCAGTAGTTTATCATGATTCTCTAGAGCTTGAGCCCAAAAGCAGCAATCCTACACATCCAAAGCATGTGTGTCTGCTATCTTGCCAAATGTGGTGAAATGCAGAAGTCAAGATTTTAGAGTATTAATTGCCACTCCAGACAGAATGCAAGAGATATTTACTTACTGTTCCAGATTAAGTTTATTGAATATTTCCACAGTTGTCTCCAACACCTTATCAACATAGTCAACACGGTCCGGGTAGCATTTCATAGCCAAGTTAATGAGAGAAACTTGCAAAGATACCACATCCTCTGAGGGCATGTCCTGGCGAGACTGAAATTTAAGACAGCACCAAGTTGATAAAAAAAGCACCTAACTTCAGGAAAAACAAACAAACCCAACCAAAAAAACACAACCAACCCAAAACCACATGCAAGAATACCCACCATACCTGTATAACAGTAGCAACCTGTTGTGAAAAGATGTCAAACAGTTTGATATCTGCTGGGATACCAGGTCCATCTTCACGATGTGCAAATAAAGCTAACCTGGTAACAGATAAAAGCAAGCAGCTTGGTCAGCATAGTTTTTCCACCCCTCAGATACAGGCCAGAAAGAGATACTGGCAGAAAAAGCAAGTCCTTTAGGTATATTTGCAAGCTCTATTACAAGCAAAAAGAAATTAATGGAAGTCAGAAGCCCGAAGAGCAACTGAGCCTGGTAAATATCAGTCCTAGACAAGAGTGCTGACGGAGACGGCAAGACGAAAAAAGAGCAAGGAGGACATTTCATAATCCATGTTCTTCAGCTAGTAGCAAGCATTCTGTTTTTTCAGCAGAAAAAGAGGTATAGAGCAGGCTGATAGAAGAGCAAATATCCTGCATCCATTCAGTGATATTACTGAAGTTAGACATCCAGTAGCATTCTCTGCGAAACAGTCTCCAGAGCTAAAAAACAGAAGAAATATGCTAACTTCACTATGCTTTGTCCTCGAAGACAGACCAACATGTTTGAGACTTCCACTGTTTGCAAAGATCAAAATACAAAGTAAATTTGAAGTGGAGAAGAGTACTTTTTTTTTTCCAAAAACAGAAACATAGCAAGAGATTGCTATCCATCAAGCATCCACAAGATGTTGTATAGCTGTCTCTATCTGTAACAGGAGAAAGTCATGCCAACCACCATTTCTGCAGAAATCAGATACAGGATTAAGAACCACCACTATAGGAAGGCTAGCACCTTACCAAAGCTGCAGCTTAAAAAGCTCAGCGTTGCCATCGTTGCTTTCTAAGCGTTAAAGAATTATTCTATTCTGATTTAGAGAAAGATCTACAAAAATATTTAGGAAAAAGCACTTGATTAAAGTTTTTTTTTTTAAAAGTTATTTCTTATAGGGTTTCTAAGTGAACTTTGGGTCTGAAACAAAGAGGCACCTAAGAAAAGATTGAGGTGCCAAAAAACTTCACTGCCAGGAAAAATAGACATTGAACTACTCTTACATTTCATTAGAGTGGTAACAAGCAGCCTTTCTAAAGCCAAGAACAATCACAGCCTTTTCTCAAAGGGAAAATGCAGCTTTTCTTGGCAAGAGCTCAGCGGGTAAGGCCAGCATGCTACAAAGTATGATCAAGTTGCAGGCAGATGGCAGCATAATTAAAAGCTACGAAAGGTTTAACAAGGCAAGAAAGATCCCAAAGCAGCAAGACTATTTGCAGAAAGATTCCTTTAACAGGAAAGCCCATCAGCAGTCACTGATGTTCAATTTCAATTACCCCATGCCAGCTGAAATAAAGATGAGAAATGCCAACAGACACTACCTGTATGGGGCAGACTCACATCTTAACTGCACAATACTGAAACCCATAACAATTGCTCCTAACAACTCCAATCCAAACACAAGAGCAACATCTTCCCTACATGCATGGATTCCAAGAACAGATCCACTCACATCTTCCAATACTTGCAGTAACATCACAGTCAAATGCACAAGTTGTCATACTACAAAGTAGATAATCATCACACTGCTACCTTTCTACCCTTGCCCTATAGCCAAATGAGAAGGCTCTGGAAGACACTGTTAGTGGCCCAACAAAACAAAGTAGCAGTAAGTCTAGGAGGGCAGCAGGTTCACTGCTGGGCAGTCACTTACTGTTGTTTGTAACAGTAAGAATAGAAAACTTACAGTGGAGGTAATACCAAAGTCGTTTAAGTCCTCTAAGTAGACATGACAGCAAAAGCTACATGAGGAAAGCCTTCTTGCAAGAATGACATTGCTACACACCAATGGAAGAACTTCACAAAAGATCCTCTGACCTCTGCTGAAAGTAGTCTCAAGACACAGTCTCAGAAATTAGATTGTTATAGGTAATGCTTCTTAGGATTTTGGGGGTTTGTGTTTTGTTTTTGTTTGTGGTGGTGGGTTTTTTGGTTTTGTTTGTTTGTTTTTTTAAACTAATAAAGCTATGAAAAATCTCAGCCATAGCAGCAAAGTGTAGGAAACCAATGAATTCCTGTGAACATCTCTGGATGAAGGCAGAGCTGCTTCTCTGCCAAATGTACAAATACTGAAAGATACTCCAGTAAGACTGAATTCTTGAACAAACAGGTCTGATGTAACCTGGAGAAAACAAACTACAAATTTGTTAAGTAAAAAATTCAAGATTCTAAGTTATCCCAGTTATGCATAATATACATGTCCCATCTCCAAGCATTAACGAAGATAAAGCCACAACAACCCTACTCATTGCTGAATGCCAGTGGGACTCAAGATCCCTATGGTAACTGAAGTCCATGCATTGGTACATGGACCAGATATACAAAGGTACGTATGTTTGTGTGCAAATGCAAGGACAAGGCTTTTTTGAGGCTTCAAAAAGTGTAAGTAATGTAAGTGCACTTCCTTTCTGCAGTAAGAAAGTACAGGTACTCACTGATAATCTGTGTTGTTTCCTTTCAGGATACAAGTCAAAACTTCAGTTCCGTTTTTTCCCCCATATGTGAATTCAGTGCAAGCAGTACCTCCACAGGAAAAACACACTTTTGGGAGAGCAGGCAGGAAGCTAGTGGTAAACTAAGAATTAAGAAGGTAGTCCCATTTCCAACTAGCCCTTTTCTGAGAAGGCATATGTTACATTCTCCGATCAAAATTGCAAGGTAAAGTATTGTTGATATACTATTTAGCCATTAGGATCTTCAAGTTTTCAAGAGGTACGTATGACTGGTATGGCTGTGAAAGCAGAATGCTGCTGCCACTTTAGCTCAGAAACACAAAACTGGTCAATACTAAATGGGTTGTTTCCTGGCTTAATCTGTTTACAAGTTTTAATCATTCCTTAAAGCAGGTTTCACTGGAAGCTGTAAAAGCAGAGTCTGGAAAGCAGAAGCTATAGAAATAATATTCTTTACAGGTTTAGTTACAGCTAATATAAAGACGCAGAAACACTGAAATTAAGTGATATCAAAAATTGAAAGCTTTCAAATGCTAGAAGAATTATCATCTGCTTGTGCACAACACGATCTTAATTTTGAGCCAATTTCCACCCCCTTGGTCACTCACCTGTCAATTAAAGCAATAATTATATTTTTCACATTCACATTTTGGTGCAGCTCAGCACAGGCTCTGAGAAATGGGTTCAGGGTTTGGAGGTGAAATTCATCTGGGAAAACCTGAAGTTTTAGATCAATAGTCATCAAGTTATAAACCGAGTTTGCCGATTGTTACACAGCAGTAAAACGCAACAGAGAAATTCTAAAGCAGATAGCCACATAGTAAATACTGTCTGGCCTACAAATGCTTTATGGTTCCCCAAGTCGATAAATGCATGAAGTAAGAGATGCAAGATCAACAGGTAACTTAAGGGCCAAGCTATCTATTACAATTCATACAGCAGGTACTGCTGCTCAGATGCTTACAAGCTTCTGCAACAGAAGAAGCCCAAAATGGATTCATCTCCACTCTGCTCACCGGGTAAAAAATACGGGACAAGCCACTACGTAAAAGTCCCAGTGATGAAGTTTTTCAGTTCACAAGGAAGAGGTGAAAAGTAGCCTGAATCTGACTAAAAGTACAGAAGTGTCCCTATGTCCCATCACTGCAATTGAATTTAAGCAGCTCACCTGTATGATGCACTCCATGAGGTACTCCTGAGCTAAAGCATCTCTACAGTTTACAACTTGCTCCAATATTCCAGGTAGAACAATCTGGAATAGCAAAGAAAAGTCTTGCAGTGATTTTTACAATTACTTTCTAAGTTTATATTCACACATACGCATTTAACCCAAGCAGAGCAGTATTTCTAACATTTCTCAGCTTATTCTTCATAAAGGCTTTCTGATAAAAAAATCCCCGTTTTCAGCAGTTCCATCCTTCAGAGAAAAAAAAAAGTCTACTGGTCTCGGACATCTGTCCCTTTCACATATTATACAGCCTGCAAGCTTTGATTTAGTAAGTCAGGTCTACTAGCTTTGCTGGCACATATTGCTACTCGGGCTCTCAGCAGTACCACTCAAAAAAACCAAACAAAACAAACTTGAGCAGTACCACTTGTAAGCAGAACCTACAAGGGGCATACTTCTAAATAATATATTTGCTTGACTATCATTTCACACAGTAACAGTGCTCTTGAATGCTGTGGGAAGCATAACTTCATTTAACTTAGATATCTATCACAGGACGCTGTGTGAGTACACATCTCTTAAACCAACTCATTTAAGTAAAATGGAAATCAGGAAGGAAAGTTTTAAAATTTCTTGTCAACATTACAGAAAAGCTTATAGGAAAAATGCACAAGTCATGTCCTTAGCCTCATAACACATTACACAGCTTCATTAGCTTTCAGAACTTTTCCTCAGATTAAGAGTTCAAGAAACACCAGGATTACTGAACTTTTAGCATAGCTGTAACACTTCAAGCTGCTTATCTGAAAGTCCAAACTGGTTTCATTTGGAAAAAGTAACAGAAATCAGAAAGGATGGACAGATATCCCACCTGCTTATATCGCTCCACATTAACACCTTCCAACTGACTGAGGCGAACCAGGTTTGTGCCTACTAGGATTCTCAGTTCTTGCCTTTCTCGCTCCCTTTTCTCTCTGTCCCGACTATGGCCCTGGTGTTGCATTCGCACCCAAAGTTTGTTCATCTCAGCAAAGTTCAGCAGCACAAAATCCATTGAATCACTGATGTCTCCAGTGGTTTCTTCACTGCAGTTGAGAATGGGTTAGGAACAGGAAAAGCTTGTCAGAGGTATTCATCCTTCCAACCACTGCTAAACAACTGATTTTTAAGAAGGCAGAAGGGTGGGGAAGCGCGTGGTGGGTTATCTAGGTTCATATCCTCACATGAGAAACCTTAGTTCTGGAAGGGACTACTTAATGGAAAAACACCTGTCAAGTCTATAGGGTTCTAACATATCTACTTCTCTCAAACCTGAAGTTATACAGAAAATGTAAATATGTTTTGTTAAAAAACAGTAGTTGTTTAAAGTTATAACCCATCTTTCTTACTCTGTTTGTTCGCCTTCCTCTGGTAAGATATTCCTGGTACACTGCAGGAGATAGTTTCTAAGAAAGAGGCCTCTAAGAGGATGCTGTACTCCACGGCACATCTCCACCAGGTCTTTCAAAATATCTTTCCTGGACTGTGGAAATGACTTGACATAGACAACACCTACTGTTATCAGGAGATACCTGCCAAAAGCACAGAATCAAACAAGAAATTGTAAAGTAACAGTATCACACTTAAAGGCAACAGTTCCTTTCTTCCATCCTGGCAGTATTACCAAAGCACAGAAAGCAATAAAGTATCGTCTAGGTCCCATAATTTTGGATATTTAGTCAGCTTGCAACTCCTCTTCTCCTCTGCTACAGAGCACCGCAAGTCTGAACAGTCACTTGTCCTCATTACAGTGCTTTCTGCATTGAATGTGCAAATGCTTGGCATGCATGACGTTCTGAATGCTCTCAGACCAGCTTGTCTATACTTCCAGCACTTCACTAAGCTGGAAAACAGCTCTGGCACATACAGATAAGTAATCTATTATGGTGAAGCAGTTAAGCCTCTTTCACACTGTAGTCTAGCAGGATAGGCGTTGTGTTCTTCAGAAATCCCCAGGCCTGTACTCATTCCTTTGGCATCTCAATATTAAGCAACAGGCAGAAGGAACATGCAAGATGCAAAGGATTGGTGCTCCAGTATACTTGGACTCCTCTTCAGCTTAAAAGAAAATAACACATAATGCTCAGAACCTTCATATATTCTGCTTAGAGGCCTCAAACCTCTCTGCACACTTCTCTTACTCATGCATGGATGTGTACAGAACCTCCATGAAAGCACCAAAAATGTCCATCAAGGACAACTAGAGTCTACTTCAAGTAGGCAGGAAGACAACTCAAATGATTATACAGAGGGGTAAAGACGTTGTGATAGTCATCAGCCAAACTCCAGAAACTGCATGAAGATGCAGCCTGGTGTCTCCAAAGCCTCTTCCTGACACGAACATAAGGTTAGGAATTAAAAACTGCAGTACCAAGCAAAATCCGAGTCCTAAGTCTGAGTATCGAGAAGATATAGTCCTGCCCAACGGTCACATATTTAAAGATAAGCCTTCCAGTATCATCTCTGGCATGCTAACACATAGCCATATCCAGAAACACACAGCTTTTAAGAATTAAGTTACAGAAATTTTCAGCTTCCTTCTCACACTTCTTACTCTCCAAAGAGACAGACGGTTATGAAGCATCTACTGTGTGTGAGGATCTAAGACCCAGATCCTCAGGTACAAGTACATTAACGGATAACAGAAAAAGTTAATAAATGTGTAGTCTATCTCACTGATCAGAATGTGGTACTTGGTTAATCATCCCCTGACTAGCTCTTTACCCAAAAGCCAATGTTATTCCAAGATCAAAGTGCTTCCACCTTGGTCATGTGTAAAACCAACACACTGGCAGAAAGAACCGACCTCCTGCAGCTGCACTCTTGGCCTAAATCTCAGAAGCCTCATGACAATCCACTCAAGATATGCAGACATACTATTCACTATTGCAAACTGAATTTGTGCTGTCAAGCAAGAATACAGAGTCAATCATCTGAACCCTGAGTCTGACCACCATTCACCATTTTTTAACAGAAAAACCCAAACACCAACATATACACACTTACAGTCTCGGAATAATATTTCCAGCATATTGTACTAGCTCATAAAGGTCTGCCACTTTCCTTCCTTTGGCAAATTCATCTGTCAGGTAGACTTCCAAGTAGTGTAGTTCATCAGAAATTGCCATGTCTTTTTCTCATAGTTAAGGACTTGAAGTTAGACTGTCTACAACAGATTTACATAGTAACTTGCTCATTCACACCAAGAAGGAAAGATGCTGTACCAAATACAATCATGCCCAAGTAGGTAGTACTTATGAAACAATAACCACTATTGGGATAAATGTGCAAAGTTAACCCCAAGACTTCAACTGTCATTTTTAGCATATCAGAAGAGGGAAAAAACCACCATAAACCAAAATAATGAGTAAATGCATGCGACTGAACAGCATATCTGAAGTAAAGACATACTACGTGTCACAGAAGAGTATCATCCACACATGGAGAAAGCAGTATTTGAATATATTCATATTCTATTCCCAAGTCTCATGAAGATACCACAATATGCACAAGTTGAGTACATTGAGGCACTGACTTATGGTTAGAAGCTAAGGTAATAACGAAGGGCAAAAACCAAGTTGGTTTTACAGATTTTGGGGCAGCATACTGCAAGCAGAGTTGTTTTTGCAGAGCTGATATTTTTGTAGAAACAGACTCCCAAAACCTCCCAAAGGAAGGTAAGACATTAAAGACCTGCTTTATACTGAAGGGAAAAAGAACTCCTCACACAGTGAGCAAATAAGTGTATATTCTCCTACAGTATATCCAGATAAATAAATACCGAGGAGAAAAGTGCTCGTAAATATCTGAGACTGACAAGATGTCATTGTACCGAAAAGAAGCAGATAAACATTTCATTCCAAATTCAGCATTTCAACTACTGATTTCCTCTTCAAAGGATACAGAGCTCATAATAGCTCTTTGGAGATAACATAGAAGTCCGCAGCTCACCAAGCATGTTGGAAGCATGTTTCAGAGCATCCATGAGCTTGTTTTTGTCCTTTAGAGGAAGAAAGAGAGAACAGTCTGTAAGAAATAATACTAGGCAACTACAGTATTTTAGAAAGCTACACTTTTAGCTTTTTAAAAAGGCATGCGAAGATTAAGTAAACATCAGGAAAGCAATAATTCTAATTAAATCAAGTGATTTAGTAGCTAGCTTGTACTATGTTGCACATCCTAATTACATAGAACATTATACCTGAAGGTGGTAAAAAGATGTGTCTGAAGACAGAGGTACAGTAATAAATCATAATAATGGTACAAAAAACTAAAAGAAAACTTCGTTATGCAGAAACCACTCAGATTCTATCCAGCAAACAAAATAGAACAGATTCTGCCCCCCCCAATCTGATCTGTTGTTTTGCTGAGATATCAAAGAAACCTATAGCAGACAGAGGACGTGTGCTGCCAAGCATACCACTGTTAGAATTAGATTCCTCCTCCCCTACTTCTCATCTAAGAACACCACCTTACTGAAAGCCACAGCTTATTAGGCTGCATGTAACTTACATTTACAATGCATATAATCACCTGGCATCACAGGATACAAGATAAACTTCTAATCTACCACCTATACATACTTGTTCAACCCATCATAAGAAGCATCATTAAATCAAACAGAAAGAATTGCTAGTGTGATCCCCTTAGTATATTGTCACTCAATCACAGATACCAGTGAAAAGCTCAGCTGCCACTACTTCAAAGATTTCAAAAGCATTCCACGGAGTATAAAACTAGAAGAGGTATTAACCTTTCTTGCTACTGTCATTTAGCTGCAAATAAAGTTAGCTTGGCTAACCACGTGAAAATATATGGGAATATTTAAGTTTTCATTGCAACTTTAAGCAGTTTCTCCAAATAAAAATAGGCTTCTCAAACCAAAGACAGCTATGCACGACTACATCACCTGCCTGCACTGGCTACAGTTTCAAGATAAAGATCTCAGCACAACCCTAGCCAATGGTGTTTTCCAGTCACAGAAAAATTCATGCATCAGTCTACAATTAATTACTACAATATTTGTCCCATGCAGCAGGTAATTCGTAACTAGCCTCACGATCTGTGGTTCATGTCAAGAAAAGACTACATGGAAAAAAGAACAGTATATTGAACATAAATGGTTTCCTCATCATATAGTTACATATAAAATGAATTTGAGCAATAACCTTCTGACAAGTGGCAGGTTTATTCTCAGTTTAGGTTTACTTAAATGCAAGCACATAAATTATAACAATGTACCTTTATAATTTATCTTGCCAAATACCAGAGCAAAATCAGGAAGACACATTCAAAGAATACACAAGGCTCACTCTCACTGAGTAGCTGCCTCATTTATTTGCAAAGCCTCTGCCAGAAAGATGCATAAAGGGTTAATTTTCCTCAGAGCACCAGAGATTAGTATTGATTTACTGTTTTACTCTTAGCAGACAAGAAGCTTCACTGCATTTTAAAGTCACATTCTTACCAAGCATCTCTTCATCTGGAAAGACTGCACCTTCACAGCCTGAATGGCTTCATCCAGGAGCTTTTCCTGTTCATCCTGAGGAGATTGCTGTGTTGTTGGCTGGAAGAAAAAAACCAACAAAACAGAAGTCAATTTTTTTTATGAAACTGTTTATGACTTGATTCAAACTGGGTTCCCAAAGTTTAGAACACAGTGCAAGTGACATTGCAGTGCAGTGTCAGAAATAGCTGTGCGAGATGTAGGGCAGTGAGTTCCCAGTACTCTGCAAAAACCTGAGGGCAGGGAGGAGATAGGTTAAGGGTAGCCTGTGAGCACCGTTGCTTCTTGGGAGTGCAAAGCCATGGGGACAGAACAGGGTCAAATTTTCCCTTCTAACATTTAGAGGTCAAGAATCCAGTACAAGTATCTTGCAAGAAAAAGCTATAAGAAAATGCAAAGAGATCAGAGTAAAATTACATTCATAGTTGTTTTTTTTCCACAGAGCTTCAAAGCAATGCCCAGACCGCACACAATGCAACTGTACAGATGCTTTCCTGTGCTCACAAGTCAAAAGTTCTCAATTAACAGCTATCTGACCCAGACAACTTTATCAAGGACAAGTTTCAGATATGCAAAGGATAAAGTACAGTTAACTTCCGGAAGGTAGAAGTGACTTGGAGAAAGTGATAGAAAACTGAAGAGAAGCAACAACTCATGTCCCCTACTTGTCCCAGTGACCCTCTTGCTTCTCCTCAAAGAGACACATTCGAAGCCTTCAACTTAAACTTTCAGTATCTTTCACCTTTCCAAGGATCATACTGCATTTTCTTATAATAGTTAGTAAATCCATTGCTTACAGCCTTAGATTCCCCCCCAACTCATTGGCATTCTCCTACTGTAGCTGTTCCCTGCCCTCTACCAGGCCGATGATATTAGTCTCCATGAGCATCTTTAAAGTTATCCTCTAAGACATTCAAATTCAGTTATACCAGAACCCCTAATGCTCTTCTTGCCTGCAACCAGCCTTCCTCCTAACACCTGACAAGGAAACAGCACCATCCACCTATTGTTTAGGCCCAGTCTTCAACATCTCGTTAGAGCCTCCCAGCCTGTTCTAATCTTGCAGTTTGTTTTCAGATGGCCTCTCTGAAATATTGACAGAGAAAAGCACTCATGCCCCAATTACATCTTCTCTAGTCTTGACAAATATCATATACCCAATGATTCACACAGCAGGTTCTCAGAGCCTGCAACTCCAGGAATTTCTCAACTATTTATACTTGTTCCCCTCATCCACAGCATTCAGATGGTTCCCCGTCTCCTCTTTTTAACTAAATCTCAGTAACAAGTTAGCAGACCACAAACTACATCATCCTGATGTTCTTAACAGTATCCTGAGTACCAACTCCTCCTCCCACATACCCCATGCTTGCAGTCACAATAAGTGTCTTCTGATGACAGGTTAAAATCGAGGTCTTCATTAAAATAGAGAGGTTTTAATTTAACAGCAACTTAATGGTTACAGAGCATTGCAGCCTAAGTACACCTCTGTTTTCTCCCATATTTAACTGGGTTCTTGATCTGGAATTAGAATATCCCTAATAAGAGTTGCAGACAGTATCTCCCCCTTGTTCTCCCCGCTATCCTTTTCCACATACAGAAAACAGAGTGCCACGCAATACTCTTCTTGCCTTGCTTATGTTTAGGTGGTGAATCTCTGCCTTTAAAGGTTTTCAATCACCCAGCAAGACAAAACCAAAGCTGATCTGATCTAACGTTGGTGACAGACCTGCTTCAAGCAGGAGGTTATATGAAATAAAGGTTCCTTCCAACCAACACTTCTGTGACTCAACATGCCTCAGGAATATTCGATGCCCAATAACTAATTAACAAGTCTATTTTGTCAACAGAAAAAACTACCTCTTCTAAATACAAAAATGCAGCTCTTACAAAGTGCTCTCTATAATTAATCACAAAAAGTACAGGTCTTCCAACAAATGATTTAAGCATAAGGCGAAAGCAGTATCCATGGCTAGACAACCCTACTTCCCAGGCAATTTAATAGCTACAAACTCTAGGAAACCTCCAACTGTGAAGCAAGTAGGTTCTGCCAATAGAACTTTGCTGTAATTGCTAAGCTTTACTTATTCCACACAGATCAGACTTTCAAGGACCACAAAATGACAGTGCTACGACTAGTGTGCAACAATCAATATCAAAACATCATGTAACAGACTTGCTGAATTATGTCTATGCCAGCACATCTGTCACACCCTACAGTCCCCTGAACCCATGTTAGTGCTTTAGAGAAGATACACCACTACTGAGCTAAATGCCATGTGCTCTAACCACACCAGGTATCTCTATATTAAAGCACAGCTAGAAAAAGCGTAGTAACGTTAACACTAACCCCAACTTCCTAAGCCCCCTTCTAATGGACATTAAGCTCACACAGCTACCAGTCCTGCTTTTCCATCCCCAGTTGCTCACGGGGCCATGTAGCATTGGGAGACCTACTTCAGCTGTAAAGCATCAAATAAGCTAGAAGACTAGCTCAGCTGATTAATAGTTTACCATTCACCCTACAGCCACATAAAGCCTTGCAAACAGGGGTGTGAAAAGAAGGCATTTGACAGCAACACCAAGTTAAAGCATTGATTGAAAGACATAATATTCACTGCAGCCCCAAGAAGCCGTTGGCAAGAGTGCACATGCATCACATGCCTTTCTTTTGGTGTGAAAGCCACTGGTTAAAGCACAATGGCTACTAAGAGTTTGACTACGCTTTAGATGGTACAAATAATGATCTCGGAAATATCTAATTGAAGGTATACACTTTCTTGTGCAACTTTAACCACTGTCTTTTAGTGGCAGTTGGGGAAATAATGGAATTCTAGAGCCTTGCTGTCAGACTTAGCTTTCCCATTTATAATGAGCCAGAGTCAGCTTTACATCAAATTCTGTCTGCTTCAACAGAAAACATTGACAGTATTTCCATTTCTGCTCTACATTTGAGCAGCAAGGCCCAGACTGTATTCAACATTAGGACTGTAATACGTACATGACGGAATTCACCGACAGAAGCATTTCTATGTTACCACAAGAAATTCACTTATTCCTTCTGTATCTCTTCAACATTCAGAGTAAAATTACATTCATAGTTGTTTTTTTTTGATATCTGTTCTGATTTGAAGACTGAGAAGGTGATTGGTCTAAACAAAGATGTCTTTACTACAGGGGTACTGTACTTCATGTCTAAAGAAGAGACAGTCTCAGCATTTCACAGTTGCACAGACCAGTGAGAACCTACCACTGATTATAACAAGCATACCACCAAAGCAGTCCGAGCTGGTGTTTGTAGCAGCTTTACGTCTACATGAAGAGGAAACATCTTAACAGCATCACCACTGAACAAGTCCCAACTCTTTCTTACTTTTCAGTTTTCAAAGTCTGAATATTTATCAGCTTACCCTTTTCTTTCTCCTTCAGAAAGCAAGCTACTTTCAGCTTCAGAACTGCAGAGCATTTCTGCACATAACCTGGTTTTTATCAAGTGATACACAAGATCACATCAAGACACACAAATCTTGATATATATGCCTGAAGTTTGAGGGAGTTGTAGCAAAAAGCAACGGAAGCAAAGAGAACATACAGCAAAAGCCTCCCAATGACAGTTAGCAGGGCACACGCCAAACCAGAAAACAGTTCTTCTGTCAGATACCATGTGGAATAAAGCTATTTATTGTCTGTATCTTCCACTTCAAATTAGGAACCTAATAACACAAGATGATATTTTCAAGTGTTATCAAAAAAATGAAACTGCACTGTGTAGCCCTATGCTAATCTACAAACAAGAATCTTGAATGCAAGCTTTTTGAAGTGGAAGGTACTTTGACACTGGAGAAAAGCAGCAGCACCCCGTAATCAAGGCACAGAACGTGCTGCCTTGTTAACAGCATGTACAATAAGGTATAAACTCCTGCATGGACACAAGATAAGCCATTTATAGCAATTATGCAGCTATTTAGACTTTAGCAATGCCTGAGCCTTACCCCCATTAGATACACTGCACATGTTGAAGAAAAAAGGAGAACCGATGTGAACATGGTTCTCCGCTTTACTTGTTCCCTAACTTTTTTCCTCTGAAGCCACAAAGAAGCAAGTGAGCAGCAGAGAAGGGACAGAGAACTGCCTCTCTCAGCTGCACTATCAGTTTCTGTATAAGAGACCATAGCCTTTTTCTAGCTTTGAAGAAAGGATTATCATAAGTTACCACATGCAAGTTATGGAAGTCACAACACACAGCGGCTGCATTTAGCAGGGGGATGAGGAGAGCTGGCTTTTGGTGTGGGTTTTTTCCGTGTGTTTTTTTCTTTCTTTGTTTCAGGGTTTGTTTTTTTTTGGTTGGTGGTTTGGGTTTTTTTGGGTTGGTTGGTGGTTTTTTTTTTATTTTATTTTAAACATAATGGCTAATGAACTGTAAGTTGCCTTGGAAAACAAGAATTTTTTTAAATCCTGAACTAGCTTGGAAGAAGTCTACTGTCCGGCTGATCACAGTGGGTGATACAAGTTATCCAGCAGACAACAATTAGAAGAGTGTATTGTCACAGCAGCAAGCATTATTCTGGACCATGCCTATCCTCATAATAGCAACTATTCTCGAACATACAAAGTGAACATTACACCTATTGTGTACAATTTACTTATTTTCCAACACTCGTCCCCATGGGAAGACTTCATAAGATTCATACTTAGTTTCATACTTGAGACTTAGCTGCACTCGAGATAGTTATTATTTTGGGTAAATGCACTGACTGGTGAAGATGCTCATTCCACTTGAAAATCTGGTAAATTGCAATACTTAAGAGAATGAATTACTTAGTATTGAAATACAGCAGAATTCAAGACAAGCTTGTGAGGCCTACCAAATAGCTTGTACTCTGGCAATATAGGCATCTTTAAGCAGGATACAGAGTTTAAATAATACAAAGTAGAAGGTTTTTCTTCTGTTCCATTCTAAAGTGCATTTTCTGCTAATCTCCAAATGATTAAGTACTTTTCTTTAGATAACTGATGTGCTTATAGCCTATCCCAGGGACTTTTCTTTCCGTTTGCTCACATGCTTGTGTTTAGTACCACAATGAATGAGATTTACCCAGGGAGGTTTTTCTGCCTCCTCCTAGCTGGATCTTATAAGGACTACCTACCAACCAGTCACCATGAAGATAATTAAAACGAATGCTACCCAAAACAGAAGATGGGTTAGGTACGGAAGTGGATCAGGAGAACTGCCAGCCTACAGATGAAGCCTGTGTGCACACAACACATTGCTCTAAGAGTCAACGAGCTGCTTGGAATTAACACAAAGTGCATAAGCATTTTGTACCATATAGTGAAGCATTACTATGCAGTACTGAAGGCAACTCCAGAACTTCTATTATATGTCACAGAATAGGACCTCAAAGATGAATGAGAAAGAAGAAAACATTTTTCACATGTTGAAACTGGTACTTACTGCCACAGGAAGCCACAAGGCATAAACAAGAATTAAGGGGCTGGACTTTTCAAACAGGGGATGATCAAGAACAGCCAGAGTCCTCTTAAAACCAGCCTTATTAAAGGTACTCAAGCACTGAGCTTCAAGGTTTAAGCCAAGCTTGGCCATAGGAAATGGCAGTAGAGCCTAATTTGGTAGAGGAACTTATCCCATGTTTAACAGCTCCGAGTTTATTTTTTCTGAATCACCGCACATCGGTTCCCATGGAAGTGACAGGCAGAGGAAAGTTGTGTCATTCTTGAGTTAATGACTATCACAAAGAATTTATGCAGGGGACAGAGACTGCCCTCTATGTAGATTCAACAGGTCTTATCACCCAATTAAGTATTTTCCATTCATCCTTCAAGTAACATTACAGGTTTGCCCCCCCCCCACACCTTTAGAGGGCAGAATATTAAACTTACACCAACATACACGTAGCTTTAAAAAGAAAGCCTGTCCCAAAAGCCTAGGAACTGTGCAATCCCTGCTTTATAAATCACTCTGGTTTTGCATCACTGTCTAGGTACTGTTAGCACTGTTTATACTCCACTGTAACTGTTATAGCAAATGCTGCTCAACGTGTTATTGAATATTAAATCCACAGAAGGCACACTAAACAGGCAGACTTTTCAGTTTTACTAGGAAACTTGACTGACCCCTTATTTTTATTGCAGATTGAAAAGCATTTCTCAGTAAGAGCTACTTCCATGCTGAAATTTCAGGTTTGCCTCTCTAATAAACACCAACATTCGTTCCCAAACGGCTCTGTTGAGCTGGGCCACCAGTGCAAAACCATCTTTTCTGCAGGAAGATAAAGGAGGTTCACGAGGGAAGTGTGAAACAGCAGACCTGAGGGGTCAGGAATAACTGAACAGCAGACTGCAACGTGGACAACAACAAGAGCACATAGGCACAGCACTAGAAATGACATAACCGCGGGTTTATAACAGGAGCAGCACGCTAAAATACACTTAAACTCCGACCGCAAGTTGCGGCAGCCGTTCGCTCGTGAAAACGCCTACCTCCCCCGCGCCCCTCCAAGCAAACTCGGCTGAACCCCGTAAAGCAGCGACCTGCACTGACCCGCCCAGCGTTCACCGCACCGCCGGCCGCTGCCGCGGACACAACGGGCCCGGCCCTCACCTCAGCCCCGCCCGGCGGCCTACGGG
>VZTL01025743.1:684-47523 GCA_013400535.1 Scopus umbretta
AAGAAATATTTAGGTGGTGTTTAAAAGCCACACTGACTGCTTCAGAATACTCCATTTGCTCTGTTGTCTAGAGCAAAAGATTGATGGCAAACCAATTCTCACCTCATGTGCAGATGGCAACACTTTGTGGTGGAGGAAATACAGGACCTTAACAGGGAAAGAAATCTTACAGTCACAAATTTCTTAGACATTTGAGCATTTTACTCCCAATTGGTCTTTAACTAGTTTCTGTCCAGGTTGTTTTTTTATGCCATTGTTTAGCATAAACTAGAGGTATCCTATGTTGCAGGGGAAATGGAACAAGTGGGAGGGAAAAAGTAAAGATCAAGCACAGAAACAAACACAAAAGGGTGAATGATTCCTAGCAGGTACACGGGAATCTCACCTATCTGGCACACAGCTTTGGAAAATAGGAAAAATGAAGCCAGCAAATGTCTCCTGAAGTAACCAGAGACCCAAGTCCGAGTTTGGTCAGTGTCTGAAACACAGCTGACTACATGTTCTTATTCAAAGCTGCTAGGCATGTGTGAGATGATTATTGCTTCAAAAACATAAAGCATGGGCAGTCTGTTTCATATTGTGTACATACAATGCATATTTTCTCCTCTTAGCAGTGATTCACTGGCCCAGATTTTGGTCAAAATACCAGTGAGAAAAAACAAGAATAATCCTATTCAAGGGAGAAGAGTTATGTTAAGGGCACATTAAAAGAAAATTTAGCACCTATTTTACTTATATATGAGTGATCACAGATTTACAGTTCTACTTTCTTTCTTTCTTTCTACACATCTCTTACCATTGAGTAGCTCAGACTTTTATTAATATGAAGAGATGACAAACTGGAAGAACAATTGTCAGTAGAAAATATGGTGGAATCAAACAGAGCATGTGGACGAGAAATCACCACAATACCATGGTACAAACTTAAAAAGAAAAAGTGGAAAGGTAACTAAACCTGCCTCACCTTCTCACAATAGTACACAAAAAGCATGTCTTTCTAATTTATAAACACTGTCCCTCTACAAAAACATTGTGAGGTGAGCATGCACAGACTGCAACTGTCAGTGCCCCTTCTTTGTACCACGAGCACAGATACAGAACGTAGAAGGTTGGGGTTTTGACACTGTTGAATATCTTAACACAAAACAAAAACAACCTTGACATTCATTAGACAGCATAAAGTAATTAGGAGTAAGAAAGAGGGTTCAGTCTGGGATACTTCTAATCTAGTTCATACATGTTATTAGTTAGCTGTTAATAATAGTCTAAACTTGCGTTTGAGGATGCGATGATGTCACATATATAACAGCACCAGCAAATTATTTTTTTTTTTTTTAACTGAATGTAATATATATGGAGTCTCAATGTTTTTTCTTGAAGTGCCCGAGTGGTTTATCTCAACAGATTTCTGCACTTAGGAATTTCTTAACCAAAAGATTCTCAAAGGAAACAGTACAATGCAAACTCTCAATATGTCACATTTTGGCAGTGATTGCTTAATGCAGCAGTGCACTAATGAATTGCTCCACTGCATCCTCTGATCATGAATATGAATCGGAGTACTATAAACTGAACTCAATGTACTGATAAGTGACTGTATCTGATTGTGCCAGCAGCCAGATGATTTTCTCATTAATGAGCTGAACTATTAAAAGATGGAAGAACACCAAGCGATGCCGGCTTTGCATTGCCTGTTTCTTTGCTGACATTTTTCCAGGCCTACCAGAAAACTTTGTCAACTAGCAAAAGAAAATTCACCAAAAAAAATGTTCTACAAATGCAGTTAAAACAAATAAAAGATTCAAGGCTCAAATTCCGTTTCTGATTACATGGTTGTGACTCCTTTGCCATTGTAATGTTTCTGGTTTAATATTGGGTAATCCAGATTTGAAAATTAAGGAATTAAGGACATCCTCTGCTTTACAGTCTCTGCTATTCTGACTGTAGGAGCCCATGTCCGCCAGTAAAAGACAGAGCTCCTCATCCTTCTAACAATCTCTACTATGCAGGACTTCTAAATTCATTAGATTGAAGAACCTGGCTTTATGAAAGGCATGGTGCAAATACATCCTTTGGAATAATAGTAAACTGTTAGAAATATTTTGTAGTTTTGATGCTTTCAGAGTCTTATTCAATGTCAAGCATTGGTATGTCCAACTCCATTATTGTTTACAAGAGTCACCATTTTATTTTGTAGTTCAAATATGGCCACATTTCAGCTGGAGACAACTTCAGTACAAGTCCAGAATGGGGCATCTAGATCTGTTGCAGAGCCCTTAACGGTTCTAGACCTTTGCTCCTATAGAAATGTGAAGCGCATCTTATTTAATTAAAAAAAAAAGAAAGGGGGGGAAAAAAGCTGTTGCTTGAAAGCTACAACATCACATTTGGACCAGAAAAGCATAAATCTGTGGTCAACACTTTTATAGTAATTCTGCCTCTAGAGGGCATTACAAGCTAAATGTTTTCTCTGGCAAATGTTGAGAACATCTTGGATCAGCCCAGAAGACAGTTCTTAAATTACCTAAATTAAGAGATTTTCTGTGTTTGCAGTATCAGCTATGTAGGAGTCAAACAAAATTATTGGGCAGCAACACCGAAAGAGCCTTAATCCACTGAGTAGCAGCAGATAGTTTTGGTAAGAAAAGATGTTACCAGATGTTTTCTAATATCCCTGAAACTTCTCACGATGTGAGATGTTGTGAACAACTGTTAGCACACTGCTGTTCCATTTTAAAGACTTTGCCTGCATCCTTTTTGTGAGTGCTGTGATCCCCAGCGGTGGTGAAACCCAAAGATCTTTGGTCATTAGCATTGAGGCCTTGAATCCTTAGCACCAGGCATGTAGGCCAGTGTAACCGATACAGAAAAAAATCACATTATTACTTGACTCGCTCAATATCTAAATTGCTCAGGTATCAGTGGACATCAAAGAATTAAGTTCCAGGCTTTTTATGCCTTAGACAAAGACATCTAAGTGACATATCGGAGATATTCTGTTAGTGAGCTGATATGACAGGTCCTTCCCAGTAAGTGCTGCTTCCTAAAGGTATTTGATAAGCCTCTTCAGCCACACAGTATGAAAAAGCCCAACAGTAATCTTTTTCTTCTGTACATGTGGACTAAATCAGTCCAAATCACAAAAAATGTTGGTGTTTCTGTGGCTGAAAAGCAAGGATTATGCATGTCTCGCTGCAGGCTGAAAGCGTATTTTGATATTGCAGAAAACAGCAACCAGGTCACTTCAGTACAGTTTGGCTATATATGTCTTACTATGCACATTTGTTCAACTACAGTTGACTGAAATACATTTAATGGGCCAATTAGAGTAATTACGCTTTTTTTTCCTGAAGACTGATATACAACTTCTTATATTTGTCTGTTTCTCTAGCATCACAGTGATTCTTTTTGATTTTTAGGTACAGCTGTTTGCTAAACGGCATAGCCAACTACATATCTAAGAGGCTACATATCTTCCAGACTTAGGAAGATCCATGAGTCCATTACAAATTTTCAGTGTTCCTTTCCCAGTGCCTCTATCTATACCCATTCTGTGCTGTTAAGATTTTGTACTGTGAAAAAAAATGGTAACATCCCTTATAAACCAGAAAAATCCTCTCTAAAGTACACACCATTCAGTACTGGAATGTTATAAACCAACAATTTTATTAATAAGGAAAACCTACAATAAATAAAATATTAAAACTACATTACTGAAATGTATTATTAAAAGTAATTTGATAATTAAAAGTGATATGGTAAGCTATATCAATAAGAAAGCTGAACAGGAGTAAAGTAAGATCACACAATCAGTGTTTATATTGATAGACAGACTGGTAACATAACGACATTGTTAAAATTCTCACTGCCTTGTTCAAAATATTATTGCAGTGAATAAAAATACCAAAATGTTAGCTTTAATTGGCTTTACATAAAATCTCTTCGTTTGCTACCTGCAAATACTTTGATTGAAACAAGAGAGCAACTGAAAACTTTCTTTGCCAGACAGACACATTGACTTGCTCGCCACAGAGGGTTACCAAATGGAAGTGGTAGTCTATCCCAGAGGCACAGGAAATTAGGTCCACCCCAGGGCTAAAATTTGTCTTTTGTCTCCTTTCCCGTGTACTGCAGACTGGCTAGCATTCACTTCCACATTACATTTTGAATTGTTCGTGATGTCCAATTCCTCTACATAATAAAAGCCTACTGGCATCCCCTGCACTACATTATGTATTCTGAGCTTCTTTTGTAAGCAAAGAAGTCCACATGCTGCAGGTATCTCAAGACTGGGTTCTTAAAATGTTACTAGCTGTTCCTTTTAATAGCGGGAGTTTTCTCTGTCAATCAGCCTCCTCCATATGTAGAAAAAATATAGGGCCTTGTTCTCTAGCCCACACTAGAAATGATTCCTGGACTGTGCAGCATCTGGATGGGAGTTAAAATGAGAAGAAAAAGTCAAGCTCCTTCTAAAGTTTCATAGATTGATATGCTTTCATATTTTAAAATATCTTCAAACTAATCCTCTGTTATCTCACTGCATGTGTTTATATGCAGTTTAAGAGTAATAAAAATAACAAAAATGTCCACATACTGGAAGAATTAGGAGAGGTCCCACTAGAGTAATTATCAATGGTTTGTATAAATGTACTGAATAAGTGCGGAATGTGCTTCATGAGAAATGAAAGGATTCTGGGATTATAGCGTGGCCTCACAAAACAGTTGGGATGTTATATGCTGACGAATGACATAAATTCTGTGTGAACTCCAGTTAAAGTAATGGATTCCCTAGGAAATACAATTGGCAAAAGAACCCCAAAACACAAACCTGGCAGGTGACACGGTTGCTACTTCATTAATGTTGTGGATGTTTGTTTATCTAATAAAATGAACAGACCTGTTTTGTGTAAGAAGGTTTCTGGGAAGTAGCTAGCTGCTTAGAAATGAAAAAGTCTTTTTTTTTCTTAAGAGGAGGAGAAGTGTGTATGTATCAAGCAATTAAAATGAGGAGTGTTGGTTTTAACTTCCATCTGTGCTCTAGGCCCTTAGTTATGAGCACTGCCAGCAGTGCAGTGCTGGTCTGCGTGGTAGGCTTTGCTTTGTCCTGGGGTCAGAGACACTGAAAGGAAGAAAGAGAAAGAAAGATTAATCTGATAAAGGCATTGCTATTTCTAATCGGACTGATGGGAAACCGTGGTATGAAGTTAAAGAGGCAACACAGGGTGAATTACTGTGATGAACTACCTTAAAGCTGAAGCAATCAAATAGATAGCTCTCACATATAAAAATTACTGTGGCATCTTTATTCATCAACAGTTTTGCACAAGTGTCTCACGTTCAATCTCTTCCACGAACAACTCAAGCACTCTCGTGCATTTGATCAGATTAACTCTTATCGGGAGGACTCAGCCACGGAGGTGGCTGCTCCTCACTTCCCAGAGTTAATTTCCCATGGCCATGCAGAAGAATAAACTTTTCAAAGCTTGAAAATGACAAACTCCAAAAAGTAACAACACTACAGCCCGGTGCCTGCACTCATAACCTACTGCAACGGAATTAGAAGTGCTTTTATTCTTGTGTATGATAGCAGTAAATCTTTTTTGCATAGGCTGACCTCTGAAAACCCGTGGAACTGAAATTTGTGAGTCCTAGTTCAGAAAGTATTCACACAAACAGACGTCTGATGGAGGTTTTCTGCACATTTGTAGAGGACAAAAGAGTCACATAAAATCCAGTAATAAAAAGCCTACCATTGAGTGACTGATTTTAATATTATAAAGGTATATTTGTTTCAAATATAGTCAAATGATATGAAAGGAAAACATGGTCTACTAGAGAATTCAGCATAAAACTCCTGTAAAAATTGACTCTCATAATTTTAAGAATAGCTTGTGATTTGCTCTTAAGAAGTGCTGAAGTCTTCCCCTAATGCTGAATTCTTTGAGTTTTTTGAAGTTTATGGGCTCTGAAGTTACTCAATATTTTTTAGGACTGCATGCAAGTGAACACAGGAAAGAAATTCCAGGTTTGTGTGAGCAGACGTATTCTTCTTTGCCAAGCATCACATGATTACCTTCCCACATATAAGTCTGCTTAACACAGGACTAGCAGTAAATACACAGCTACTGATAAAGAAAATTAAGTGGAGATAGAAAAACTTACCTAATAATAAGGTGTATATGTTGCTAGAACTTTATTTTTTCAACACTGATGTTATATCACCCACAGAAGAGCTAAAAGGATTTAAAATAGTATCTTCCATGTAAATAACCTATCCTGTCTTTCTGAAGAGATGGATCAGTGTCCAAAAAGGATGTATACTAACACTGAAAATTACGAACAATGATGAACCAGATACATTTATAGTTGTAAGAAAAAAACAACAGATGTAACTTTCAAACTTTTTTCTTTTTTTAGTGGTAACCTCACTCACAAATCTGTAATAAATACAATGTATACAATGTGATTCCAAGTCTTTTACTTGATTACTCTGGGTTTGTATCCTACAGGATTTACATTAAATAAACACAACCTTTTCAGAAATAATTTTCCTAAGATTTTTTTTTCTTTGCAAAACTGCAAAAAACCCTTTTTTTTTATTAATGTTGGAAGCTGTATTGCTTAAAGGTCAAGCAAAATCAATTAACGCTACTTCAGACGTAGTATACATTGCTTTACAGAAAGAATACTTTATGGGACATTCAGTCAACTTACTGCTGTGCATTTGCTGAAATACATTTATTGATTACTTATCAGGTGTCTTATATTGTGTAGTTTACAGGATGATTACACTATTTGCCCAGCTCTGGAGTAAGTTTTTCCAAACTTTTCGAAGAGAACAATCGATGGTAACACTGTTTGGAAGTCCTAAAGAAAGAAGAGAGACAAAAAAAAGTTAACTTTTGCTTTTGTGGTTTTACCTTTATTTTTAAGGTATTTTAGAGCTCTAAATATTGTCTTCTTGTTAGATTTCATTATATGAGTTAGAATGTAAATTATGCAACAATGTATATGAAATATTATTATATGTACATTACTTTGAAGAAGAGCACAGGAATTGAATGATTTAATTTCAAGCAAATACGTATTTCAAACTCTGAGTAACTATAGGCACTGCAAAAATTTCCTGCTCCAAAACTAGATTTTATAGTCTTTTGCAAATCTTGGTGTACAAATTTATAATTTTTCTCCCTGGCAACCAGGTAAGTTAAGACAGCAAGATATCCTTGCAATATTTTAACTTTTCTACCCTGTTTAACATTAAGACATGGATATTAAACCAGCTCCATGAGAAATGGTAAAAAAAAAGAATATATGTTAAATAAGTATTAGTCACAACAAATTGATTAGGAGTTCTGGTAGAAAAAATACAAAGAAGGTGATTCCTGAACACCTTTTTTCCAGGAAAAGTTCTTGGTTATGACACTCATTTTTTTTAAAATGCAAATGCTTACAAATCTAAATAGAATACGAGAAATGCAAGTGAACCTGTGCCTTAAGAGTACAATCTTAATATAGCCAACAGACAAGAAAGTTAAATACACTAAGTATTCTAAACAGTATTCTGAGTTAACTGCTTACTAATAAATGCTTGTGGCAAATGATTAGCAAGTCCATGGTGTTTAAGATCAAGGTTTTAAAGCATTCTTAATAAAATTATGTTCATTGACCCTGAAGTACTGGGAATAGTATCAGCAATACAAAATACTTGTTTTGCATTAAAATAGTTTTCCCTCTCTGAAGGTAACACGCCACAGAGGAATTATCAGCATTTCAGGATCTGGTGGTTAATTCTTAAGGAAGACGTTGGTCTGAATACTTTCTGCTGTTTTCTGTTTTCCACATGATACTCTGTGAAAGTGCATGGAAGTGCGATGTCATGATAAAATGTCTGAGGCCGTGAGTGAATGAAAGCTAAACTTTTTTCCTTTTCAACACATTTCACAATTTGAAAGGTTTGATTTTCTCTCAAAAACAGAATGTAAAGGGTTTGCTTGCTTTCTGAAAAAATGACATGAAGCAGAATTATCACTCCCTGGATAATTTAGGTTTAGCTACTTCACAGACCACAGTGCAGCTGAATCTCCATAAACAGACAGAGCAACTATGAGTTCTGGTAAGCTTCATGCAAACACTGCCACGGCCCACCTGAGTTTCATCTGCACTGCATATTGCAAAACTGTGACCGTATCGTTGCTTTCATCTCATACTTGGAGTTATGTGGTATGATTCCTCCAACATTCTGGTGCAGAAATCTTAAAATAGCAAGGTAGACACCTACACTCAAAATGAAATACTCCCTGTGTGATGTGAAAGTCAATACTGCCCCATTATTAACTGTTCCTCAGATTTAATTTTTAATGTTTCTTTATGCCTTGTACTGCCCAATTTCTTACCCAACAGAAATAGCCTATTTGCATATTTTCATATTACCCTTTAAGAATGGCAGTTTTTTAATTTTTGTTGCGTGTTTGGCACCACAAGCATCTTCTTACTGCAGGAAAAGTTGTCCATATAATTATTATAATAAATATTATAACTACAGCATAACTGCAAATAGTTTCCTTCTAAAGTGAAGCTAGTTATATTTAATTCAGTAAATTCATGAGGCTAATATTGTTCATGGGAATGGAAAAAAAACCCACAGCTCTAGTTGCCAGGAAAGCAAATAGATAATACAGCTCTAATTTCAGACTAAGCAGTAATTCAGAGCAGAATACAGTATCCTTTATTTTGAAAATAGGATGTATATTTTTAATTTACATGCAGGACAGTTAGGTACAGTTTAACAAAAAAAAGCAGTGAACTTGGGGTGAGACAGCGAAACCAGTAAAAGGCGTACACCCTCCACATCAGGATAAAATCGGGAATGGTAAGTCTGAGCGTTGAAGAAGTCTTCATTTGCTGGGGCAGACGGCTTTTGCTATTAGGATGCCTGGCCAAACAAAAACAATTTGCTGCCAAAATTAGCTCCTTGGGACGATTTAGGAGCCTTTGAAGTGAACAGTTTTTTGAGTTGGAACTAAGCCCAGGTCCAGCTTCAAACTCAAATCAAAATGACAAAGAGGAAATTTTCTGTGCCACACGCCCCCTCGGTGTAAGATTACTTTGGGTTGGCAGCTGCACTGTTTATCTTGTTATTTAAAGCTATTTCACTAGATACTCACAACTGAGCATTTAAACAACTGGCTCCGATTATGACGACAGCAGTTATGTTTGACCACATTTAGGAAACATGACACAGTCTGATGGATAAATAAAAGTGTTGCTGGCTTTACAGTTAGACTAGTTAAAGAAGTTTAGAATGCGTACTAGATAAATGTTGCACAGTATTGTGGTTTAACCCCGATCGNTATAAAAATCTAAATACCTTTCTAGGACAGTGCTTTCTGTATTTGAAGGTAGGGATTTTAATCAGGTTTCAGCAGTGTGAGAAAGTAAGGCCTGAAAATACCACTTGGCCTTGCAAGATCTACCTCACAGCGCTGGAGAAAGTCTATCCCACTGTATCATTGTAGCAGCAGAGAGGGAAAGGATTTGGAAACCATCTTCTCATGTCTATCTAATTTGATGGTGAAATGTAGATTCAAATCGTGCAGTGAAGCACTGCAATGCACTGCTGGTTGATTCTGGTAGACTGCCAGGATCATCCTGAATTTAAGCTGATTGCTACATAGCATAGTAGTTATGAAGTTATGTAGATAATCCTCTTGAAGCTGCAAAAACAAAAACTGCAAGTGGAGAAAAACAGGCTTCAAAATTATTTTCACCATCAGTCCCCCATTGTTGGCAGCTGCAATGAATTAGCTTACAAATATGAATTCCCACATATTGGTGAGATTGACCATATTGTTTTGCCGTCTCAGGATCATAGGCACATGGAGCTGAGCTTTATGGAATTTTTCCACAATGCATTCTTAAATCATGCCATATAATTCTCAGCATCAGAGACCTGTAATTCTCAGGACCAAGACCTATTTTTAAACTCCCAAACGAAGTTAATATAACACACTGCCTTTTTAAACTTGTCAAGCTTTGACTCCTTTCACTCTAGCAAATTGTAAGTGACTCAAGTTCAGCTGACAGAGCTTAACAAGACCTATGGACCCTTTCAATATATTTGACTACTTGACTGTCATGTGTGCTCATCAATTCTAAACAATGGAGTCAAAAAAGGTGACATAAAGCCACCAAAGATTTGTCTCAATCAGCACACTCTGATGTAATAAATTAGACTTGCCAAATGCTCACATAGTTTATCTTAGGAATGTTATTGTCAAAGCAAATTCTAAATACATAAATACAGACCATGTACAATTAATATTGGAAAACCAATGAGACCTTGTAGACCTACATATCAGCTTGAAGGCCTTTGAAAATGCGGTCCCTCGTGTTCTAGTGATAAATTTGCCCTAGCAATGTTTCTTTCCAAACAATGTTGAGAGTACTGTACAATTTCCTGTAATACAAAAATGCACTTTGGAATGAGATAGGAATTACAATTAAGTATCTTCTTGGAAATTTAATGAGGTAGAAGGTCAGCTGCTTCAGACCAAAGAAGAATAGGCAAACAGCAGTAGCATACGTACTCACAGATTTTAAGGCCAGAAAGTACCGTTATGACCATTTATTCTTAGCTGCTGCATACACTCTTTGGGTAATTTCCTACAGCAAATCTGTCAAGTCCGTAATAATTATGAGACTGTTAAGCACATGATAAACTTGGAACAAGCTTACAATAAACTTATGATACCTGATCTACAGCTTTGCATAGTCTTTCTCTGTAACAACAGAATGTTATTTTGTTGTATAGCTAGAGATTTGGTTGCATAAATGGAAATTAAAGTTGCATTAGATTGTATAAATGCAGATTTCCTTCATAAGTTAGGAGAAATAGCATGTGAAGATGTTTCAAAGATAAATTGTGTAACCTCTCTAATGAAAAGTATTCTACCTATAGCAGTGATTCAGAACATCGAGTCCTCTTCTGAGCCAGTCTAACACTGAAGACGCTGTATAATAGCATATGTCAATCATGACACCACATGCTATGCACAAGGTAAACCAATCCATCAAAAGTTTGGATCTCAGAAAAAACTTTTTTGCAGTGCTGGAATTATATCTGTTGAGAAGAACCAATGGCAGAAGGAATAACTGAAAAGTGGGCACAGCTGCTAGAATCCTAGTTCTATCTCGATGCTATTGAAAAGTAAAAACAGGGAAGAAATCAACATCCACAGGCACACATCAAGACTTTAGAGATGCAATAGTTACTTGCTTAGTGTAGGGTAAGCCCACTAAGCAATCTTGCTTTCCCCACACGGCTGGGACACAGTTCTTGTGCATGCCTCATTTGAAAGCCAGGCAGTACTGCCAAGTGCCCCTGTACAGCCATAGTCCACAACCCGCTCTGTTTAATACTAAGTGATCATATTTAAGTATTCCTTATGATCCTAATGCTTGTAATAGTAAAATTAGAGTTTTAAATTGAGCTGTCATAGTAAGCCTCCTGACCTATTAATAGCCACGGAGGTCTCTAACACGGAAGCAAACCAGAAATGGCAAGCTGTTACACAAGTAAAATGTTGATCCAGCTAACTTTTATTCTTAGCAAATTTATCAATACTGGTTAACAATACTTCCAACTAGTACAGGGCCTTCTGACACGACAAAATGAGTGTAACAACCCGTTCTGTCAATACAACACAAATGTCATTTCAAGTGCTCAAAACCCACTAAGCTACCCTAAAAAAGATTGATTTATCTGCTCCAGTGTTTCTTTGGGGCAAACTTTTCTCACAACTGAAACCAATTAGTGGGCCTGGCACTTGTAGTGCAGAATGTAGGTCAGCATCAAGTAATAAAAAAGTATTGACTTTTCTCTGTCTGTAAGCAGCATGAAAGGGGTGCCATGGCCTTGTCGTATATGAAAAGAGCTCCATTAATTTCACTTATTTCAACCAGGGCTGTCAAATACTAATGCTTCTATTGCACTTTTCACACAAAGTACATTGACACCAATCCTGGCCCCAGTGAAACAAGTTTACAATATTTCAGTCAGTGAAAGGGGTACTATAATTTTTAATTCCCTGTTGTACATTTAGTCTCTTTAAGCAGCGCTGCTCGTAAGACCTATTGAGAGAGATGAGCTGGGACATTAATAATGGCTACACACGTCTTCCCATGGGCAACAGAACCTATTTCTTGGGCATAGCTTCAACAGCTAATTAGCCATAAAGTTCAGGACACAGTTGTTTGGCGTAACTCTGTTTTTGTAGCTGATGGGCACAGACTGCCAATTTTGCTTTCCGCTGTGGAGAAATATCCAAAAACAAGGAATAGGTCTTCTGTGACTTAAGGCTATAAAATTGAAAAGCTAATGTGTTAACCAATTGGGTCAACTAGCCCCTTCAAGTAAGAGATAACAACAAAAGCCCGGATCATGCCTTAGGGACTGGATCTTATTGTGTCAGCGCAGAGGTATTGACTTCCAGGGAAAAGTGTGCCTAATCGGAGTTCCCTGCACTACAGTGGACAAGTGACCACTGCTGTGATGAAGGGGCTGGAATTGCACCTTTCCCTATTCAGCTTGCCAGTGCAACGCAGAGAAGGAGAACTAGGAGCCTTCATCCATCTCCTCCTTCGACTGTCTACTACTGCTACCAATTCTAAACCCTCTAAATTTTGTTCTTTCGAGTAAGTGCAATGAAAAAACCTGTGCTTCCATGAAGACTTCAGGAGCTTCTCCGTATTGTGGATAGACACAGCACTGGTCAAATGTTATGATCCCATTTCCCTCTCTTCTCTGCAATTTTCCTCCTAAACTACCTGCTTTTTTTTTTTTTTTTTCTTTTTTTTGCAAGTGATGTTTATGGTTCTTCTTGAGAAGCTTGAGAGCTCTGAGTGTGATGTCTAACTCATTTCCTAATTACCTCCTGCAAATGCAAACATCATCAACAACAATCAACAACAATAAAACTCTTTGATTTAAAAAGACTGGGTGACTATGGTAGAAAGCAATTTTCTACTTGCTTTAATGATTTTGTAAGTGCAAGTCTTACCCTTTGAATCAACTTGCTATTAGATCTTAAAATAAAATGATATTGTATAGCCATCATAAAAGACAACTTTATAACCTTCTGTGTTGCGCTTACATCAGGCAAGTTTTTTCTACTTGTTAGTTTTAGTCTTTTATTGACATTATGATAATGTGTTGCAAAAAAAAAATAATCAGGAAATTATGTTCACAGTAGGAAATCTGACAACAGTATTTTAATATCCTATCTTCCAAACAGAAAGAGAAAACATTAATTGCTATTTAATTTATGTAACAAACATTTCATTATTATTACACTTAAATTTTCATGGAGATTTATAACTGTCACTGACTCTTGCACATTTAATCTTTCGGAATTACAAATGAGGAAACCAAATTCAAATAGAGCCTGCTAGAAATTATGAAAGATTTCTAATTATGGTTCATGAATTTGAAAAACCAATGATCTAATAACCACATAGGTTTAGATACTTCCTGCATGACGTGTCCAGTATGAGCAGCACAGCAGTGTGTGCTCCTCTGCAACAGCCTAACACCTAACATGGAAATTATAACTCTATTCCTGCCTTTCTTTAATATTCTGAGCGGGAACTGTTCTGCTTCTAATCTGTGCTCACTGAAGTTTGCTTTCTTAGCTCGTCAGCTAAGCTGTGCTAATCTGTGCTTTGGAGATAACTGGAGATAACTGGCTAACACAAGGCAAGCTCTAAAACTTCTTGTCCTCGTTTGTGCAAGGTAGGAGAGGATGTGTTCTAGCCCTGAAAAGAGCCTATTACTGCTCCTGCATGGTTAGAAACAGTTTGGACAAAGGAGCAAAAGCATATCCCACTGTACCCTTCCATAACTGCACAAATTAAGCTATGGCATGACAGAAAATGATGATGCTTTTGAGAATACAGTAGTTTCAGCCATTGTACAAAGAAAGCACAAATATTTGTAAACGAAGAAGATATTTTGCAATAGCTGTGGTCATTAAGGATTACAAATGTGTCAACCCTTACAGTGCTCTCTCACAAGCAAAGGCAAATTATCTCTTGGCTTTGATGGAAGTTTCGTGCAAGGAAGGACAAAGGGAAAAGGGGGAAGGATTTGGTCCACTGAATTACTTTTTCTCATAAGTATTGCCTCTCTAAAATTAACCTGGGATCTGAAACTAGCCTGTCCTTTTTGTCATGTGTAATATAACCAACAATGAAGATTTGTGGTCCAAATTTGCATTTGTTACATTTACTTAGTACCCTGCAGTCATTGTGGTTGCCCAAGGGGAAGGGTGGAATTCCCAGCTGTACCCTCTGAGCTCATTTATTCCATTTATTGATGATCTGCAAGCCAGACACTGTCTGGTCCTTTCTCCCAAACCTGTACTAGCTTTGAAATGCTTTAAAGAAATATATTCTCCTTTATAAAAAACTCTTCAGATAACGAATTTATTTATGTGTATAAAGCTAATCTACTGAAGAAGAATAAATCACCTTTTCAGGTACTTTTAGACATATCCAGAGCCAGTATCAATATTAAAAGTATAGTTTGTGACACAGAAAGTTACAGTGCATGCTGTCCCATACTTCAATTAATATTATGAAACAACATCACCCAAATTCTGTTCTGAATGTCTGTATTTGAACCAAAATTACCAAAGATAATATTCTATTTTTTCAACTAGTGTAGCCTTTTTTTACAAGTAAATTGAATTAAGAAACCAATGTGAATTTCTCTGCAAGCTATTTCATACTTGGATACCCTTGAACTTTACTGAATCTGGGCTAAAAAACAAATGTGCAGTTGAAATAGTTCAGTAGGTATTCAGAATCCCAAGAGATGTTTATTTGCTATTGTCATGCAAATGTCTACTTCTTGCAGGTTATTTTAACAAAATACTTTCGAAGAGGGGAGTAGATGTTCATCTTAATTTAAGATGTATAAATAACATTGTCAAGTATGAAAACACACTGATGAGTAATACATAACCCTTTTATGAAGTTATTAAGTCTGCGGTGGAACTACGCCTAACGCTACATTCCTGTGTACAGAAAAACATAGAGTCTTAAAAGCATCTGATGAAAAAGTAAAGGACATATTTTTATCATAGTGCTTGTATTTTTAAACCAACTCCTTGTCCTGTCCACCACACACACTCTGCTAGCAACAGGACTTGTATTAGAAAATAATGCACTGAAGGATAAGTATCTTGACTTATGTCATTTATAAGCTGCCCCTTTCATAGTCTAATCTGTTCAACCACAACAGTTTCTTTCCAGATGAAAATAAGCCAGTGCCATGTGTTGACTGCCAAGACAAACTCAGAACCACTTTTAACCTGCTGGACTAAAGCCAGAAAATGTATAACCTGCCAAGATCAAGTTGCAACTATCTCTAACTTGCCAAAATCATGCCACTAGGAATTAAGGAGGAAAAAGTCTGAGTTGAAATCCTCAAGTGCAAAGATGTTTTATCAGGTTAAGTTGTATCTGTTTGAAAAAAAGTTATAATCATTTAGAATCAATTTAAAAAAAAAAATGCTGATTGCACTGTCTTTGGCATATGCAGCAAAAACAGCACTCCAGTTAGATTTCATCTGGATCGACATTGTTTTGGATGATGCTTTCAAACCTGATTGCATTCTGTGATGAAGTGACTAGATACGCAGATCAAAGGAGAACAGTGGATGCTGTCTAGCTCAGCTCTAGCAAGGCTTTCAACACAGTCTTCCAGAGAATCCTTTTAACCAAGTTGGTAAATTAGAGTCTAGTTAGCTGTAGACTAATAGATGTAATAACTGTCTGGAGTACCAGGTTCAAATAGTGGCAATGAATAGTTTGTACTCTAACTGGAACCTAGGTACAAATGTATTTCCTCAGGTGCCATCTGGGGACCTATCTTCTTTAGTATCTTCATCAGTGACCTGGAGGTGGAGATGGAACGCGCTCTCATCAAGTTCATGGACAACACCAAACTAATGAGTGCCATCGATACACTTGAGGCCTATCGTTCAGAGTGATGTAGACAGGCTAGAGGGATGCCCTGACAGAACCTCACAAAAATACAGTATGGACAAATGCACCTGGCACAGACTAACCCCAGGAACAAAGTAGGCTGGAGGCTGGCAGGTTGGGTAGCAGCTCTGCAGAAGAGGACCTGGGGTTCCTGGCGGGCAACTAGCTAAACATGAGTCAGCAGTGTGCCCTAGCAGTGATGAAAGCTGAAGAGAAAAACAGCTTTCCTATTTTGTAAATAAGCTACCTGCAGAAGAGATTGAAATGATCAAACAGGAAAAGGCCATTCTCACTTTGCAGGCAGCTTACTTTGGAGATCAGCTAACACTAGGAAAACTACTCATCTCCTATCCAGTGTTCACAAATGTTCTCACTAATTAATAAAACTGGAACAATAGCTCTTAGGCTAATACCTATTGTTATTTTTTCTGTCTGTATTTATTCGTATATGATAACGTATCTTTGTTGCGTGTCATGTTTTTCTTCATTTTCCAGTGGCACTTTTACCTTTGTGTAAATCCACCAGTTCTTTGATACAGTTCAGGAATAGCATCAGCAACAATGATTATTCACTCAGGTGCCACACATTTGTTTTGGCACTGACATGAAGCTAGTTCTGTCAAACTGCTGCTGATTAAGAAACTTCAGGAGAGGAACAGTTGATACTTATAGCCAAAGATTATTTCAGATTCAACAGTGTTCAGAAAAATGAAGTGGGTTACACATATATAGCACAAGTTTAAGAAATAGATGGTTGAACACTTCAAAAACTAAAATCATGCTGTCTTGGTTCTGATATGAATACATGTTATATATACGAAATGTAACAACTTGTGCAAACATTTTCTGTGGTAGTACATAAGCAAAAGTTTATTTCATTTTCCAGCTGGATAACTTCCAAACTAAATTCTAGCCTCTGTTCTTCATGTTGAGGAGAGTTTAGCCTTAAACTTTCTTTAACTTCTATGTCTTTAATGTCTATGCAGAACTTTCAATGTATAGCTGACTACTATTATATCTTATAAGTGAACAGGAACTAGGAATTTTTACAATGTTTTATATGCTAATTTATTCATTGACAGTGTAGTAGCAATATAAGTTATACTGTAAAGTTTCCTGTACTTCTCCGAGGACTTTGGATTTGACCTAAAGTGTTGAAATTCTTTAAATAGCAACACATTTTGGTCTTCCTCCTGCCAAAGGCTTGGGCATCTGCAAAAACTACAAATCATGCCACACTCTTTGAGTGATATATGGAGGACCACAATCCACTAGGAAATAAGCTAAGACCAACTCATTCATTTCATTTAGGTCCTTCAGTGGGATTTGAACCATCCAGCCCACAAACCATGTCTCATGAGATTGCAGTATACATCCAGCCCACAGTAATAATGATTCATATACATATATGTGTATATGCTTTATTACTACCTTTAGCTGGATTAAAAGCAATATATCAAATTTTATATTTCTGCTTCTTTTATTAGCTTTCTAGCACTTGATCAGCTGATAGAGGCGATAATGAAATGTTTTTTTATAAACTGGAGTTTGTAAGTCCTATCCTGAGAATGTAATATTTCAAAAAATAGCCTAAGCTTTGGGGAAAAAACCAATTACAGAAACAGCATTAAAAATGCCAAGCACTGGGCAGAAGCAATTCTGGATCAGTTTAAAAAAGTGATTGATGAAACTCTAATCTGAGCTGAAGGAACAGTTTCACGACAAGCTGTGACCATTCCACACACTTCATTAGCTGCCATAATTAGCCTGGTGTTTCAATTTGTTAGAACTGGTGGGGACAATTTTACTCAGAATGCAAACATCAAAAAACAGGGTGCCTCAGACTTCAGAAGAGGCTGATGAGAAGCTTTTCTAGTCTCTGTTAACTAAAAGATTAATTACAGCTGATGAGAGGCTGTACTCTGATTGTCACTCTGTCTATGTGCATTACTTTTAGCATTAGAAGAAAGACATGGTTGACACTACACTGCTCAATCAAGCAGCTTCGCATTAGTGTACAAAGCCTGTTAATATGCAGTGTTCTTATTGTTTCTCTTTTCTTCCCCCCCCCCCCCCACAAGTTTGGGACTCTCATACTTAACAAGTTATGCTTTAAAAGAGCAGGGTATTCAGTTGCTAATGATAAGCACTTACCACTTACACTGTCTTTCCTTCATACAACTACAGGTAAGAGATCCTAACACTTCTCAAAGCTACTGGCTGGGAATATTAGTTCCTACAGTCACGGCCAAAATGTAAATTCCTACTCAAATAGTCTCATTATGGAAAACAAAAACAATACAGCTGTGAAACAGATACTGTGGGCATCACAGCCTTTATATCTTATCGCCTTTACTTTAGGTGCTATTACCTCTGCACATTAACTCATTAAAGCTTGTAAGGTTATTTAAATGAGAGTGAAGTCTGAATTTGAAATGCAAAGGTTATTCCTGAATAATTCCATAACTCTTATTCTAGAATATTAACAGATCATAATATACCTACTCATAAATAACTCCTTATGTGGATATGCCTTTCAGTTTCCCTACATATTTTATGCTGAGATCAACAAAACCTACAAGAGAAGGAGTACAGTTTCTTATCTCTATCATGGTGGAACAACCTTTTAACCTGAGTTTATAAGGGCATGTTGAAAACAGCTTTTCACTGCATTAAATGAATAAACACCAACGCACATTCCAAAGTGACTATCATATTACTATTTTAAATGGAGCAAATTAGTTCAGAGTTCATTCATGATATAAATTTTAAGGAAAAAAGTAGCTACTTACATCAAACCATTAAGAGAACAAGCAGTCTGTGTTACTTACAGTCTCTCATCCACTCCAATGTAAGTGCACATCTTTTACTGTGCACTTTTCCTATTCAGGGAATGTAGATGACTCTAAAATCCATTTTACTGCACTGAAGTCCTACTGCTCTAAAATTAATCTACTCTTGCTCTCTGGAGAGATCATCAAAACAACAAAAACTTGCAGTCTTTCTCGCAGCTTGGGCATATACCTGACATAACCTCTTAGAATCCATCTGCAACAGCTATAAGTATTAATAACACTACAAATTATGCAACTCTTCAATCATAATGGGTCAGTGTGACAAAATATGTAATCCAGGCATCATTTTAAGATGCAACATTCTGTAGTCCTAAGTGTAGCTGTTGCAAGAAGTCACCAGAATATGCTCTTCTGATCTTAGACTTCAACTGCAAACTCACCAGCAACATGCATTTAAAGATGAGATAAAAAAATGGTGTCTATTTTTCTGTCAAAATGGGTAACACCATTATTCCTAGAATATTCTTTCTAGATAGCATTTATCTACATAGTGGTTATATTCATTATGGGCCAGATCCTTATCTGACATGAATTAGCCTAGCTCCATGGGTATATCTCTATTACGCTAGGTGCTGAGGATCAGTTCTCATATCTGCATTTTTCAACATTTAGATGGAACATGTAATTCTTAGAGGATTGTGAAAAGCTTTATGTTACTTTCATTTAGACTCTATTTAACCAGCACAAACAAGTTCTAGATGAGTATTATCAAATTATAAGTAGCTTGGTTTTGCAGATATGTTCCATAAAGAATTTTAAGTGACTTCAAAATATAGTCTTTTTAATTCAATATTGTGCCAAATTGAATTGAGTTGAAACATGTTATGTTTGGCAGATATATAAACAAATCTACTTAATGCCAGGGATGCTGAACAGCACATCCAAAGCTGTCATAAGAAGGCAAGGCCAAGCACTTCCCAGTTTAGTGTGAGGATTTTCAATTCCAACAAACAAAATAATATCCAAATAGTGAACATCCAAAACCAATATAAACAACACAAATTAGGTGTAACTTCAAACTCTACTGTTTCCAGCTCACCTTTTTTTTTTTTTTTTTTTTTTTTGCATTAAAAGCTCCACCACAAGTTATTGTAATGTACTCTAAGCATATTCTGAAGGAATTGGTCAAGATACTCTATTCCTAAAGTATTTCTGATTAAACAAGAGGCTTTAAAATGTTTAAGCAGTGTGTACAATAGGAATTATTTAGAAAGTTAAAACATACATACGTGTCCCTTAGAGAAATATTGGTTAAAGTTAGCTCTTACTGAAAAGCAAGATTTTCTTTTATGCCACTAACATACAAGTTATTATTAAATGAGGAAGGTAGGCAAAGCAAGACATTTATCATCCAACAGACAAATGACAGAGGATTGCTAGTTAGACAGTATAATAAGTACCATCTAATTTTCTCTTTTGAATCAATTTATTCTTCAAAGCCTTGGATCATCATCAAGGGACTGCATTTTCCCGTTGAGAAATTACAGCACTGAAAATCAGGTTTTATAAAATATTCAACTAGTTTCCGACAAACCCTTACAAATAACCACTAGAATGGATAAGATTAGAAGAGTGGTGACAGTATCTTTTCTTATGCAAATAACTGAATGGTTTGACTCTTCTCAGTCACTACTTTGTAGTATTCCCTCAAAAATCAGACCCTGTAACTCTTCAGTAACCTTCACCAGGAAGTTTTTCCAGCCTTTCTTTTCAGCCTTCCAGTTATCCACAGATTCTTTTCTGCGTTTAGTTCAACAGCAGCCAGGAATACATTTTGTGTATTTTAATTTGCTTCACAGTGTTTACTTTCCTTCTACACCTAAGAAAATAATTTGAAAGATTTCTGATCGTTAATAATCATTTGCATTGCATGTATCAAGAGTAACATTTTCAAAGGCAGCCCAGCAGTAGTGACCTTAAGGATTTTGTCAAAGGAAAAAATCTACAGCTCAAGAACTTTTCCAGTGGGAGCTCTAAAAGTGGTCTTTATAACAAAATGTATTTCTCTAAATATGACACAGTCATTTAGCAAGGAATCTGGAAAAATCATTATGTCAGCTGTCAAAAGTTGAAATTGTCATTTTCTTTTCTGGAAGACTGAATGGGCGCATCTTGCAATGAGAGATATTTCATTCTAGTCCTGTGAATGAGAGGTAATGTCTGATGTTCCGGAAAAGACCTACTCCCACCTATTTTAATACATTTCCTTATCGACAGTACATTATAACATTGTTGTGGTTTAACCCCAGTCGGCAACTAAGCACCACACAGCCACTCACTCACCCTCCTGCCCCCACAGTGGGATGGGGGAGAGAATCAGGGGAAAAAAAAGTAAAACCCATGGGTGAAGATAAAGGCAGTTTAATAGGACAGCAGAGAAAGAGAAAAAAATAATAATTATAAAAGAATATACGAAACAAGTGCTGCACAATGCAATTGCTCACCACCCACCGACCGATGCCCAGCCCGTCCCCAAGCAGCAATCGCTGTCCCCCGGCCAACTCCCCCAGTTTCTATACTGAGCATGGCGTCATATGGTATGGAATAGCCCTGTGGCCAGTTGGGGTCAGCTGTCCTGCCTGCGTTCCCTCCCAGCTTCTTGTGCCCCTGGCAGAGCATGGGAAGCTGCAAAGTCCTTGACTAGTGTAAGCACTACTGAGCAACAACTAAACCATCAGCGTGTTATCAGCATTGGTCTCATCCTAAATCCAAAACACAGCATTATACCAGCTACTAGGAAGAAAATGAATTCTGAATTAAGCTGAAACCAGGACAAACATTTACTAAAAAAAATGAAAAAAAAATCAGAAGTAGCAGTTGCAAAAGTGACTAAGTCATTTTTTGTTACCCAGTTTCAGAGACCACTTGCTTATTAAGCTGGTCTGTTATATTAACTTGGGCAATGCTGCTCTTTTTTGGTACTACCTAACCAGGTAGCCAAACACCTGACCTCCCAGGAGCTCACAGCTCTGAAGAGTAATGCTGCTGTGGGAATTGCCTTATGTGGAGGCAGGGAATTACTCAAGCTGTTTTTCACATGAAGATACAGCAGCTTTCTGACTCACAATGTTTTTTCTGAGAGCAGAAAATATATGCTACAGGGTACAAAAGATAGACTTTTCATGAATAGTATAGGAGGTATTGTTGTAGGACCAGATTCTTAAGTTTAAATTATTTGATTTGGTGCAGGACTCAGGATAGGAAGAAAAGTGACAGAAAGCAGCCTTATCTTGGAAACAGATAGTTGATAACTCAAGCTAAGGGTCCATTTGGAGCATCTGAATAGATACATCAAGTCATGACAGCAGTAATAATCATACAGGAGCCATGTCATTGGCCAGGGATTGCTGGAGTGCAACACACTTTGGCAACAGCCCTTATTATCACTGACATGGCTCATGAGGAAACTGGTAGTGTAACAAGCAAACTCTTACAGATCATCTAATAATTCCCCTAAAATAGAGTCACTCCTGGCTGCCACATTATGTCAGCTCTGCATTGCCTAGGAAAACACATTGCAGCTAGATTGGGGGAGTAAGAATCTGATACTCAAAATACAGGCTAGCTTTTCTCATTGTATATTAGTAACTTCTGTCACAAAGCATACCAGTAAATACGGTCTAAAAGTTTTAAAACATGTAATAAGGCTGATAGTATGGACACACATTCATTAGCCAGTATCACACTGAATTAGAACATATTCTTGTGTAATCTTTTTTTCCTAATTAAAATGAAAAGAAAACAAGCAAATTCTTTTAAAAAAATTGTCACAGAGTCACAGTCTGAGAGAGAAAAAGTTTAAAGCTTCACACATACAGTATACCTATCTCAAGTCCACTAACTGCAAGGTTAGGAAAAATAGAGTTAAGGTGAAACTTAAATAAATTTTAGTATAGTCAGGGATGGAAAAGCATGAATAATACATCAAACAATTCTGCCACATAATCCACTAGACACATGATTGTTGCATGTTGTTGGCCCTACAAGGGATGAAACTAATTTTCAAACAGAACAAATCACTACCCCCTGCCCTATTTTTCCCTCGCAGTAATACTATACAAAGATAAAGTTGCTGTGGAACCACAGGACATCGTGGTCTCAGAATAATGTGGAAGAAAATGAGTTGGCCATGGCCATGTAGGAGAGTCACACTCACATTCCAAGGCACTGAGATTTTTCAGGCCATATTAGGTTCTCCTTGTGGACCTCTTCCCACATATCCGGAAATTAGGGCCCTACCTGATAATGTGATTCCACTTGGACCATAATGTACGCAACAATGAAAACCACAGAGGCTAGTGAACCTTCAGAGGCACCAGACTATATAAAATAGGACTAATTCCTTGGACACATAGGAGGTTCTCTTTTTCATCATAGAAAGTCCAGACTTAGTGAAATCATATGAGAGGAATTATGCAGTTGAGAGGTTCATAGAGATTTGACCCTTACAATCTTCCTTATGGTAGAAAGCGAGTCAAAGATCAAGATTTTTTTCCATACTCTGTTATCTGAGATAGGAAATGTCTGCCAGTCCTTGGACAAAGAGTCAAATTTAGACCTAGTGTAAATCAATGAAACTCTATACTTTGCATTGTACTTACAGCATTCTTTGCATAAAGTCTAGCTTAAAATGCATACACACACTGGTGTTTATCTGTTATATATGTCATGATTTAATGAAATACTTCTGCAACTTAATATAATCTCAGTTGAAGGCAATCACTGTACAGCAAAACCTGCTGAAGGTGTTGATTGTGTCTTTATCTACACTGGCTGAATTTGAGCCTGTAATTCTCTGCCGCTGGTGACAAAGATGGAAGCAATACAATTTATATAAGGAACAATTATTGCCTGCTCTAATGGCTACACAATACAGTGTGAAAATGCCAGTAGTGTTGACTACAGCCCAATTTCTACTGCTCCACCAAAAATAGAATTGTGTTGGTGATGAATTACAAGGGCTATTTTTCCTAGCTCTGGCAAAGCCACGACAATCAGAAATATTTGAACTTGATATTTGATTAATGCTGTCAGTAGTTTATAAGTGATTTCCACTCCACAACATCTAATTATTTAATTATTTGCCATCATTAATGGCATGAAATAGTTCAAAACAAACAGCTAGAATGACTGTTTTTCAGGAAGCTCATAATCATCAATTCATACATGTAGAAATCTTCCTAAAATTATATCAAGCTGGCCTGTTGAACTTGAAAGGCATATTTTATCCCAATCAATGCATAAAAGTAAAATTATCCATAACTAAGGCATGTTTCTCTGCTGTACAGTTCAGCTGTAATGATCCCCACACACTGCACTTGCACATCAATTATGATAATCATAATCACGGTCGTTAAGCTGAATGTTCATTATTATCAGGATGCTGGTGACAGCAGATTCAATCATCGGGTGCAATGGGCAGGCAGTCACAGTCCCACCCAAGTTTCTGCAGACAGCGTTGTGCCACATTAAATCTATGATGTGTTCCACATCCCACTCCATTCCAAAAGCTGTAGACGGTAAAGGTCAACTTTATGTTCTGTGCAATATGCTTAGGTTCTCTAAATTAATTCTTTGCAGTACTGGGTATTTTTATGCTTTGTAGATAATAAAATTCTGTTTAGGGCCAAAATGCCTGTGCAAATAATGAAACAGTGATGCAGTTGTACTGTAATTCACCTATAATAAGGCATCAGAGGAAAGAATCTATCATGAAGCAACATCTTAAAATGTCACTTCCTGAATTCTGCAAATAAGAAAACATTAAATGCTGTCATTACAGTCAGTTTTCTAAAATGCATATGCAAACTAAATCCAATGCCGATTAAAGGCTGTAAGCTATCATTTCTGCCTCAGTAAATATGAACATATGTGAGTGTTTTGACAACTGAAAGATGATAGTTAGCGTATTTGATCCCTGGACTGTCCAGCTACATTGGCACCTATCGTTGTAGATTAAATTCATAGTAACTGGTAAATTTTTTATACTGATACTTCTCACATAAATTCTATCAAAGGTATTCCAAGGTATTTAGACATATGATATTAAACTTAAAATATGCAAGCATTTTTATAGTGATTTACAACTGGGTAAACTAACTAGATTCAGTTTCACTAGAGGTATAGTATTTCCATTTCTTGTTTATTTTTGATGAAGAATTTGGATACAACAGTTTTTCCCTTAACTAAGAAACTTCTTTGAAATGTAAACAAAGTAAGATAAAAAATTTCAGATTATAACTCGATGAAAAGAGTAACTACTAACTTTTCCTCACATAGATATGATCATTATTATCTTTAGAGGAAGTCTATGCTAATACCCTTTCATTTTCCAGAAGAAATATAACAAGGCAATATTTTCATTGTTCATTTTGCTTCTAAAGTAATTATATCATTTACATACGAATATTTTTGTGACTTGAATTAAAATGCATACTTATAAACACATGAAAACCTCAGGAAAATACAACTAGGACATGCTCATGAACGTACACAAGGAAAATTTTTATACGTAGTTCAATAAAAAGCCAGCTAATACCAGCTAATATCAAATACTACCTCAACAGCCCAGAGGGGTCACTGATCCACTGACCACTGAACTGACTCCATGGAAGAACTTACACAGTAGTTTGTCTTACTATCAATGATAAGAGAAACTTCTCCAGTATAATACTGTCAGAAGCTGAATATCATCATGGCAGGGTTATGTTCAGGTTGTAACAGATGTTGCATCCACAGAAATATCACCTCATGGGAAACTCAAAGGAGGGTTGTGTTTAGCAGGCAAAGTGTTAAGCAAAAATTTGACTTTTCTTGGTAAGATTTTTGATACATACCCTTTAGTCTTGTGATTCATTAGAAGAGGATAATTTTGTTTGTAGCACTGAGATATACAAAATTTTAATACCGTTTAGAAATAAGAAAGTGACAGGAAGTTCTTCCAAATTTAAGTTATGAAAGTACGGCCTCATACCTGCCTATAGGACCTTTTACATTAACATACAGTGAGGAGGTGTGTGTAGGGGGGGGGGGTGTCTGATAATAATGACCCATTAAAGCAGCAGGTAGGTCATAAATAGCTCTTTTCTCCTCTTATCTTTCTGTTTGGGTAAGCGGCTCCTAATTGAAGCTTCATATTGATTTAGAATTGGGGTTGGAAGGCAGTATGTCATGTTGGGTTAATGTATACAGCTATTCACCTCCAGAGATTTAGGTTGAAATCTATCCAAGATCACAAGTAAGGTGAGTTTAGTTGTTTCAGCTAAGCCCATAATTTATATAATATTATATATGTGTGATATGATATACAATATAAATACCTTTACATTGTTTGATATCATCATCCAAGCCTGATCAAGAACTGCTAAGGACTGGGAAAGTAAGAGTCTTTACAGGACAAGATAAGTATGACTTTCAGATCTTTTTAAAAGTATGACTTTTAGATCTTTTTTATATATATCATACTTATGCTGTGGGACTGCAGCCAGTCATATCTTCCACTCATTGCTTTTGGAAGACAAACTCAGATCTTTTTGTTTGAATGTTGAACTTTGTGCCTTTATTTGCAATGAGATTTAATTAATATAGGTTAAAATAACAAATTTTCAAACATTACTTCTCAAACTAAGATTCCTTATAGATTATATATAGATTTACAAAGGGTAAGTTCCTTTCAGGGAAATAAGTAATCATACATCACAAAATCCCAGAACTGTTTAAGTTGGAAGAGACCTCTTGAGATCATCTAGTCCAACACCCTCACTCAGCTACAGCAGGTCACCCAGGACTGTGTCCAATTGGGTTTTGAATACCTCCAAGGATGGAGACTGCACAACCTGTTTGGGCAACCTATGCCAGTGCTCAGTCACCCTCACAGTAAAAAAAGAAAGTGTTTTCTAGCATTCAGATGGAATTTCATGCATTTCAGTTTGTGTCCATCGCTTCTTGTCTTGTCACTGGACACTACTGAGTCTGAGAGTAGTCTGGCTCCCTCTTCTTCATTCCCTCCTATTAGGTGTTTATATACATTGAGAAGATCTCCCCCAAGCCTCCTCCTCTCCAGACTGAAGTGTTCCAGCTCTCTCAGCTTCTCCTCCTACAAAAGATGCTCCAGTCCCTTAACTATCTTTGTGGCTCTGTGCTGCACTCTACCAAGTCCATTATCTTTCTTGTACTGGGAAATTTTAATGTGATTATGACACCTAATACAAATAGAAGTAAAGCAAACATTACAGACACTCATGTTAGAACATGTTCTGAGGAAAATTACATCTTGTAGCACTACAAAACCAGAAATATATGAGATGCTCCTGACAAAGCAGACAGTTTAATGAGACTATCTTAAAATAAAAACAACTATTCACTGATTTTTAGAATTTTCCAAAGAATGTAAGCAGTAAAATATTTTGCTGGTTTTAATCAGGTTTTGCCATAATTTTCTGAAGGTTTATCTTAATGTGCAAGAGTAAATATGAAATATCTCTTAAATCAGAAAATGCAATACAGATAGAACAAAACTTTGCAAAACTTATATAAACAAAGCTATACTTTATCAGGCTTTTAAATCATTATCTTGTAGGTGGAAGAGGTGTTGAATTTCCTCGCACTGAATTTACCAGAAAGAGACTTGAGGAAACCTGACATCTCATCACATCAACTCTAACTATGTAACTTTATAACATGCCAGAAAGATTCCCATTGGATCCCATGATCTCTGGATCAGGCCCAAATTCACTTAGTTCTACTACAATAAAAATCTAAAAAAGTAAACCATTCTTTAATTTTTGCAGTGACTTACCTTGTCTGCTACCCACTTCTTAGGCTGTACTTCTCGGAAGTGTTTAATTCCATAACTTTCTTGGTGATATTTGCCTGACCTATGAATTGATGGGTCATACTTCTCATTTTTATGATATGAAGAAAATGGCAGAAATCTGAAATTCAAAAATATTTAAAAATCAGTTATGAACTATTGATGTAAATCATAGATACCAAGGCTACAGGTGGTGACATGGGCACACATTCCTGCCATTTTCCACTGCCTTCTTAATGTTCCCCTCAGTATTATGAGAGGATTACTGCAGTTTCTCCTACAGCTGCTTTTAAATTAAATTTGGAGGAAAGAGATAGAGAGTTTCAACAGGATAAAATGAAGACTTTCTGTATGAAGACATAACTTGGTTCACTTGCATTTCTAGATTATTACTTTGGCTGTATCTGAACTACCAACTGGTGTGATGTGAAGAACAAGCTGGGTTCAGTTTGCTGGGATCTGCATATTGACATCTCAAGTCTTAGCAGGCAGTGCGTTCTGTGCCAGCTGGCAGTGGCAGGCACGCACCATGCACAAGTATAGAGCTCATTTCTGGAGAAATTCGCATTCACTTTACGAGTCATGTAGGCCCCCAACACATAACCTCAACCTGATTGTTCCATCAGGACGGAAACACTTCAAGCATGCCAGCAGTATAAGCATAAACCAAGACAAATTTGCACCATAGAGAATCCTTAAACTAGGTATGCGTGCTTTGATATCTGTTAATCAAAGCTAAATAAACTGTATTCTCATTTTGCAGAATAGAAACTTATACAAATAGTACCATTGACTTTCACGTATTGGCAGACCACAAAGCAAAGAAATTATTTCTTCTGAATTCACAAATTGTGTACTTTAGTTTCCAGTTATAATTATGTCCTAATTAGCAATCTTTGGAGCCTGATTCTTTCACCTTTGGTCATACTGATGGTGAACTGACACTCTGCTTACGTAGTGCCACTGAACGGTAAACTTCCAGCTACCTGCTTTGATCATGGAAGAGGTTTTCAGATGGATGTCCCTAACTCTCATGAAGAATGACAGGTTTTCTGGGTAGGAACCACAGCAGACTGTATGGAGGAGGGTGAAAAATGTCTTATGTATGAAGGATCTGCAAAAGACCCTGCAAAGATGTCTTAGTTCCATCTATTTCAGTTTGCAAGAGAGTTATAAGAGCAAACAAGTACGTTTTAATATAAAGTAAAACCTTGTAAATTAAGCTTATCATTGCTGGTATTCTGAGGAAGCAATGTGCATTCTTTATTCTACAAATGCAGGAAAAATTATTATACAGTAAAATTAGAAATATATGCTTCAAAAAATATCACTTTGACTACCATGACAACAGGTATAGTTAATTAAAACCTTCTCCTAGTTGAAAGCTTGTCAGAAACCAGAGTCCGTATAAGACTCAGACAGTCAAACAAGTTTTTGATAAAGACGGGGATTAAAATACCTTTCTCTGTCTTCCAGCTGATACAGACTCAGAAAATTTTTTATTTGGAGTAACTGATCCATCAGCAACTGTTGAGTGTTTGTTTTCCTAAATTACATTTCTTTCTTTCTACTTCATAAAAAGAAACAATTTTAGAATCTTGCCAGCTGTATCAATTTATTCTATCAAGTGCTACAAACAAATGTCATGTAAAAGTTAGTGAAAGAAAAACACTGAGTTAGCAGACTTTTAAATTATACAAAGCTATAGTAGCATGTGTATACTCATGGGAAAGGACACTCTCACATAAGACAGATTATGGTACTTGTAATGCTAATTTGCACATGGGATGGACATCACACACACACAAAAATTAATGTGGCCCCAGTGTCCCAGAGAACACATCGAAGGTGCTGTGAGCCGGCTGCTCCACTTGCAGTTTTTATCACTTCTGAATTGCATTTTAATAGTACATTTTTCTTTTGTTCAGACATGAAAGAAAATTGGCTTTCTCAGGGGATTGGATAACTGAGAAGACAAGGCTAGCAGTTTAGGGATTTGCCCATATATGCATAGAATTTAGTTGAGCCATAGCATTTATAATTTAATATGAATACTATGTCTGTAAACTTTATATACAAAATGGTAAAAAAAGTTCTTGAGGGAAGTAGAAGATAAAGTAAATTGTTATATTTTTTCCTATACAATTTCCTACATAGAGGTTTTGATTTTACTGTGGATCAGTTAATCTTTGTCTTTTTGTCAAATGAACACTCAGAGTAATCTATGTTCTACCGTGATTCCAAGATAAAAAGTTACATATATTGTAACACTTTAGGACACAACTAACGGTATGTTCTACACTTAGTTTGGCACAAATGTGATCTTCTGCATTCTGGTGCATATCTCCTCTAAGAACATTAAGTGGAATATGTGCCATACAGCCTAGAATGTATGTCTATGGCTGAATAAAGTAATTAAAGCAACTATGAATTTTGAGGAAGAACATTGAACAATAAAAAAATATTAAAATTGAAATGAAAGAACATTATACCATTATACCCCATTATATTTTTAAAGTAGTCTAAAGTAGAAACTTTCTTTTTTTTCTTCTGTCTATAGTTCTGCTGTCTGAGCCAGGTGGTCAGATCCTTATAGTGATAATGATCTAACTACAAGAAAGAATCATATGCTTGCAAATTCAACGTCTGTTTAAAGCAAGTAAGGATTTCATTACTCTATGTGAATAAGTAATTAAAGAGAACATTAAAACAATTTTTTGTGTTAAGTAGGGTAGCCAAATTAATGGGAGTCATACAAAAGTCATTATACCCCCACAACCAATAATCATAGTAAAAAGCAATAGCACTGCAAAATACTTCAGTAATGGCATTGTGTTCTGTAGCTCTATATATACACCTGACACAGCTTTTTCCCAAATTAATGACAGTATGTGCTCTGAATGTGACAGAAGAGAATGATGGAAGGAGAGGAAAATTAAATCCGGACAATGGTATGATGCCATTATCAACTGCACAAGTTTAGACCTCAATAGGGTTTTTTTGTTTGTTTTTTTTTTTTTGGGGGGGGGGGGGTTTTTTGTTTTTTTTTTTTTTCCTTCACAAAATATTCACTCGCAGGATTCTTATATCTGGGTTTCAGCTTTTCCTTGTCATTTAAGTGTAAATTCAGAAATTCTTCAAGGTTTTCAGTAAATATGACAGAGACAGAAGTAGTAGGATCAAAGAAGAATTAAATTCCATATTGATGTTACACAGTGCCATAAAACATAGTATAAGCTGAGCCTTTCCAAAAGTTGATGATTTAATGGGAGGTGAACTTCCCCTAAAGAAATAAATTTTTACATGAAATGTTTTTCATTTCACCCACCACAAAAGCTTGAATGAGAGATACGCCAAGGAATACATTCAAGACAGTGGGGAAGAGTTGGAACCAAAAATGGGAAACTATCTCAGGTTCTACAAATAGCAGCGTTACACATACACAACCTGAGGGAGGACCAGGACCAAAGCTGGCACTGTCACTGGTAATGAAGGCCAGCTGCGCTGTTGCCAGGACCATGCTATGTCGAACCTAATTAGCGTAAAAAGACCTAGAAGCCTTGACTTAGTAGCCAATCCTGGACCCGACAGCTGCTAGTGGTGTGTATTTAAATTTCAAGAGATACCCTAGATATTTGTTGTTAACAAAAATAAAAATTACTTTCTCTCTCCCTTCACTCATCCTATCCTGCACCTTCTAGCTACTATTAATGTCATCCTTCTAATCCTTCTTTTCCCCATACTTTTACACCCTCATGATCTTTTTTCCTGCATATCCTCACCCACCAGTTCTTCCCTCCATTCTCTTTGCAATAACTCTCACTATTGTGGCAGGAGATGGAAGAGGCCTTTTAAATGCTGAAGGCTTTCCAGTTGGATCGACCGAGATGACAGAAGCAGCAGTAGGTACTGGGCTCTGGTGTCTATGGCAATATGAGAGGAGAGAGCAGCAGCACAAACTGTAAGGGTGATTTGTCAGGTCCGTCATTTACTGCTGGGTGGCAGCATCCCAATGCTATATCGTACCTACTAACAGGACACGGTTCAGAGGCATTCACTTTTTCTTGATTTTAAATGGCAGCACAAACCAGAGTGGTCCTTCAGCATGTTCTCTGGATCTGCACAAGAGGCAAAATCCCAGCAGTCTAGCAGTGCAAGCATATAACCCTGATACTACAAATGCTTCAAATATTACCCAGGCTTCTGAGAAAGAATTGGCAGTAAATCTACTGCCGCACATGCTGCACTACCATAAGAAATACTAAAACCAGAGAACTAAAAGGAATATTCTGCTTACACTTTTTTCCAAACTTTCATAATATTTGTATGTACAATAATTTCATGTATTTGTATGTATGTATACAGTATGTACTGTATATTTTTATAATTTAGTAGTGAAAATACTACCAAAATCTTAACTCTAGATGTGTGCTAGTGTTAAATTTTTATCTAAAGTGGTTCTATGCAATAGAAATTTAATTCCTTGTTATCTTGATCTAATTCAAATAAAACCATTTTATCTCACTTTGAAGATGACCATGAACTATTAGCTCCAAACAAACCATGCTTCTCTACTGGGAAGCTATGAATCTTTAGTGGTTTGGGTTTTTTTTCTTTCAATAAAACACAAAATCAATTTTAAGCTTTCAAATATGGGTTATACCTGAAGTAATTTCTTCATCAAATCCAAAAGTGTCTATCTTTTCACTCAGGGAACACAGGAAGAAGCACAGTGGTTTTCCATAGCAAAACAACTGCAGCAGGGCAGCCATTATTTAGTTCATAATGAGTGCATTTTAAAATCAGTGTTATTTACAAAAATAAAGACAAGCTATTTTATTTAACATATCTAATCAGATTACCTTTAGTGCAGTATTTTTTCCATGAGAAACTTATTTTGGTGCATTATTACAGATATTTTCTACAGTAATATACTAAACATACTTTTTCAATCAACTATCAATCGCTTTTATCCTGACATCAGTAAATCTAAGAATCCTCTGGCCATTTTTGTTTAACCCCTGTCTGTGATAATGTAAAGCGGCAAAGAGAAGCATAGTCTAGTTCTTGTAGAGATCTCTTCTGCAGCAAATTCCGGAACTTCTTAATTATACACAGACTTATTATCTGCATCCCCAGTGTTATAAAGTACCAGAACTTCATTAGAAAAATTAAGATGGAAAAATGAAGGCACTACTTTGTAAATTTCCAGTGGAAATTAGCTGGAAGAAGCAGAGGAATACTGGATCAAAAGAGGGTAATCATGCTTAACTGTGCCCTAGAGCACCCGCATGTATAATACGATTTGCACAGTAACTACCTCTCCTATTACTGCTTGTTTGGAGTATTCTGTGTTAATGGGGTTAGCTAATTTAGTATTTTAACTTAAAAAGACTCTGCTGATTAATAAATGTTGCACACTGTGCTAGTAATTAAAATAAATGGAAGAGTTACAAATAGAAGTTGAATTGTTAAGAAAACATTATCTGAAAATATATGATAATCCCTGTTTATCATAATACAATAACAGTCCGGAAAATATGCAAATTGCTGAAGTTGCAAAGCATATGAAAAGCTAAGTATAATTCGAAAAAAGTTTTCAGATGTGCTGTACTTGTATGACATAAAATGCAGTAGCCATTTTCACTGCAGCTAAGTCAGACATACAGCAAAAGATCTTATAAATGTAGACATTAAAAGATTTTTTAAAATCTTAAATCTTATCAGAGTGACTTGCTTTTTAAATTTCATTACTATTAATACCAGGCAGCTCATAACGCTGATGCTCTGCAAGTATAGAGCTTATTTAGCTCATTAACTTCTCTGTAAGCGTCCCTTTCGCGCACAGCGCTGTGTAGCACAGAAGCACCTAAGCTGGTTCTAAAGGAAAGCATTGTCTTGCTGAGAATAAGCCCACGAGGAGCTTGGTGCTGCAATGTTTGCACAGCATGCGAGAGGCAGGGTGTGCAAGCATTGCACGCTGCTGCGCACAAGTGAAGCAGTGGGTGCAGGACTCGCTTGGCTATCTCCAGTACAGCACGGAGCACGGACGTAGCCAGAAGCCGAGATGACTAGCCTGATGTCACACCGGAAGACTACAATAAATCAGAAAGCCTCAGCCTTACGCTACTGCTGGTTTACTGCTATTCTGTCACCACATTGCAACTCATTCTGAAATATGTTGACTTTTATAAAGATGTTTAATAGTATGCTTTGAAGCATCAGGCAAATTTTGTGAGACAGATTTCAGTAATGTTAATAAAAATAATTTACATTTTTGCTCTCTGGAAAATTAGGCCTGCATGCAACTGAATAAAGAACTTTCCATGCCTAGTGATCTAAATCTGCTGGATCCAGCAGTTGGTGTCTCCAGCTAGGCACTAGTTTATTAAGTGGCCATCCCGAAGGAGTCCAATTGTCATTCTTACCCAAGCGGAGGGGGAATCACTTCATTTGTATGAAAAATAGCACCATAAGGCAGTAACAGCTTCAATTACATAAGAAAAAGGAATCATTCTTATTAGGCTAGATTACCCAGTTGCTCTTTCATTACAAAATAGGAAATTCCAGCAGCTGCTTTAAGTACAACATTCTCTCTCTCTTGCTTTCATTTGTACTGCTTCCACCTTCCTCAAACTCTCCCACAGCTTTTTCAATTATTTCTGCATTTTATCAGGAGGAAAAACTTTCTCGGAGCTTGAAACACTTACAGAAACCATATTACCGCTTTAAAGAACCCTGATAATCAGTGGTGAGGGGGAATTCTGAACATTGTTGGAAATTGCAGGTATATACCGACAATTTTTCTGTCTTAAGAGGTATCACACAATACTCACTCTGGAGATACACAGATCAAGGATTGAGTTTGTCATTTTATGCAAACACAAGCTTTCTCAACAAATGCCACACACTTCTACTGTTCATTCTCTCCTTATTTTCTAAAATAGAAGAATAATCAGCATAGGAAGCACTACCAGGAAGAAATACAGTCCCAAAGTACACAATTAGATAGAAAGAGACAGAAATTTGTCAATTCATAATAGACACTGCTGAGAAAAAAAATCTGAGTAACCCTTTGCTGACTCCTCCCTGGAGACTGGCATCCCACACAGCAGCTGCAGCATTACTAGTGAGCGTTAGTTCTGATGATGACCTGCAACTCTGTCATCACCTTTTCAAGGTTACAGATATGACCCTTGCATGGTTGGTTGAATATGAAGCACAAACGGAATGATCACAGCCTGAAAATATATAATACACTATGCATTTAGTGTGCACGAAGCTGAGAATCATTGGTGTTAGGACATTGCTTCTGTGCATTAAATGCTTCTTTACCCATAAGGTAAATAAAGACCCTGATCAATTAATATCTGCCAAAGTTGGAGACTCCAAATTTAAACTGTACAAGACCAAAGCTTCACAATTCACTCACTGAAGAGAGTCAGGGAAATATTTATTGCAAGATCTGACCTTCTGAAACTGTTGACACAGTGATGTCTGGGGTAAACCTCATCAGATAAAGACTGGGCAATAGAGTCATGCCTATAAAGGAAGGATATCATCCATCCTCACTTGGAATGCATCAGTCAAAACTTATCCAATGAAAAGAACACTTTAAATGAGAGGTAGAACATTAATTATTACCTGGTGGGTTTTTTTTTTGGTTTTTTTTTTTTAATGTCACTGGCAGAAGCTAGAAAGAAAAATGTAAAAAAATTTTTTAAAGGCCCAGATTTAAGCTGAGATGTGGAAGTTAAGCTGCTTCTCCCTCACCCCAAGAAAAGAAAGAATATAGAGAGAAATAGAAAACTGAAGTACATTTTTACTTGTAACTTAACTCAGTTATGTTCTTAGTATGAAAGGAATAAAAATATATAATTTTTGGCACCACATATAAAAAATAACATTGCCTAAAAGTGGAAAAGTAGCTGAACTAAGAGATTTCTTTTTTCAAAGCTGTTTTTTAGTAGAATTTCCATTTAAAGTCACTGTTAATATTAAATTGGGGAAAATGTGAGGGAAATGATCCAACAATAAAAACATAAAAGCTGAACCATGCAAATGCAATTGATTCTAGTTTCTTAAGTCCCAGTCCTGAAGCTGACACATGGCAACATGGAGCTGATAGAAAAGCTTGTAACAGATCAAAGATAGCAAAGCATCATGTGCCAACGAATCAGTGGATCACAGGCGGCTCATGAGGAAAAGTGATTCCTTTCCATCCTGAATTCTGTGTGTCAAAGTGTCAAAGGATTGCCAAGAGCAGTGAATTCAAGGGAAAAGTTGACAAAACATCAGGTTTGTCTAGTTAACTACAAAGCCAGAGCAGGCGACTTAAAAGGCTTTTTTATGATTGGACAAAAGGGTTCCATCATGATAAGAAAAGAATTGGAAATATTTTGGCAATAGTCTTAAATCTTTTGGGACAGAAGCCTTAAATCTTTTGGGATGGACTACGTCTGTATTTGGGACTGTATGGAAAAGAACTGGCCTGTCTGATGCTACTATAGATGGTATGGCTTAGGAAACGAAACTGCTTCAGAGATAATTACAGTTTTTGCATCATATCCTAACAGGTGCAACATATGCTCTGTTCCCTCCAAGTGAGCTTTGGTAGTCTACTCGAAGAGAAAGCAAGTCTCATTGGCATGCAACACCATTTTTTCCTCCCATAGACTGTAAGCTCCCTGAATACGAAGACTGAAACAGTATTTTTTCCTTGGCAAGGTGCATGTGGCAAAACAGAATTTGCATTTGTTTTCTTATTTCCCATTAAACCCATCTGTTGCATCCCATATTATTATTATCACAAGTTCTCCTATAGATTCGTAGATATGGATGGCACATGTCACACAATTACAAGATAGGGTCTCTGCCCTGAATGGTTTATAATCTAATGACACAGAATTCAGAAGTATGTACATAGAACGTTTGCTAGTAAGCTGTCAGGTTTGACATTTCATTTTGTCAGGCATGAAAGGTTTCTGAAAGCAACGGAATAAAGAAAACATTCTCATAACAATACAAGAAAAGCCAAAGAACTTACTCATTGTCATGTATATGGTTTCTCCATTCCTCCCTTTTCATTTCCTCTCTGGCCTTCTCTAGTGGTGAATTGATTGATGCTGCCACTCGCAAGGTTGGCTCCAAAGGCTTGTAGCGCTGCCGCAATACTTCAGCAGTATCACGGAAAGGCCCCTGAAAAGTATAGGATAATGTAAGTGTTTTATTGTGGAGTTACAGTTCTTTTCTTTCATTCTTTTATTCATGACACATCACTGATGAAAGAGGACACAGAATGTCTGGAAAGTGTAGCAAGACTTTTCTTCCAAAATAATTAAAGCAGTTCATTTTGATAGAGTTACAGAAAACACAAAGGTTGATAACATGCTCCGAAGCTCCAAAGAGAGAACGAGAAATGTGTACTCCAGATTTATTTAGCTGCTACTAAATACTTATTATTTAAAACAATACATTGTTAGAACTGATTAGGAAAACTTAAGTTTTTCCTTTAAAAAAAAAAAGGTGAAATAAAATCTGATACACAAGTGTTAATTGTATCTAGATTCTGCTTAAGCAGATAGCTTAAGCCCTTTCTTTGTTATATACGGTAAATAATGTTTTACCTTAAAGAACATGCTTTTTTTCAATTTAACTGTAAAGTTACCTGGAAGGGAATGTAATGCCTGACTTAAGATATAATTCTCCTAATACAATTCAAACTAATGACTTCAATAATATAGGTGTATAGTCCATTTTTGAAAAGTCTAATTCCACATTAATTTCATTATTCTTAAAAAAAAAAGAAAACTCATAATTATTTCACAAGTCTCTCTCTATATACACATATATATCTTTTTTCCAGAGTATATTCTTTAATAACTGATCATATCAGCATTTACCATTTAACAACATAGATAAATAGCAGCAGGAAGTCCTGTCCTGTGCAAAGTGACATATCCTATGTCTTGGTTCTAGTACTAACCAGTAAGAACTGACCTGGAGTGTAATTAGTGCCATATTATGCTCAGGACAGTTTAGTCGCAACTCTGGATTTAGAAGTGTTGCTAATTAAATTTTATTTTATTTTCATCATTGTTGATCCTGCAATGAACTAGGGAAACCTTCAGAAACCATGAACAGACAAAGAATCCTAATCACAGCCTTTATTCTTAAAGATATCCTTCTTTAAATAGGTTATCACTAACAAGTCACAGCTGGAGTTACTGCAAGCACTGAGTGAAGACTGTGGGGCTAATAAAAAGAAATGATTCACGCCTCATTTATGTTCACTTATGTTTTACATTAATAGAAACCAATAATAGGAACCAGTTACCATAAAAGTCATGGACCGTAAATAACACAAATGGCAAATAAGTATCATCTAGTACTTTTCACAGCTGGACAGGAGGATTGCTATATTTGAAAGTAGTTAATGGATTTTTATTGGAACTTTACTTTTTAAAGGCACAGCACCATGAGTTGGGTATCTTTTTAAAGGTCCTAGTAAGCAAGTGAGCATTGTATTTACACTTCTTGCAGGTATTTTCTTGCTTCTACTTTCTAAGTCCACATTAAAAAAAAGTTCATTTCATATGACCACAATAAGTCCTTAAAAACAGAATGAAAAGTGTTATCATCTGTGAGAAAATAACCAGTACTAGAACAGGTCATTAAAACCAGTAAGCAATGTTCTAGTAATATATAATATGATGATAAAGTTATTTAAAAAGTTTTAAATTTTAATAAAAAATGAATACTCTGTATTGCAATATGTTTGCATGAAGTGGATATTTGGAGTAAAGAAGAAAGAAATGTACTATTGTCTAATAATATCAAGATAAATACATTTACTTTTAGAAAATAGTCTTTCAGAATATTGTATTTCTTCTTCATTGTAAAATATTCAGTCATATTCCATCAGGGTAAGGGCCAAATCCAGCAAGGATTTTTTTTTCCATCTTTAATTTCTAAGACCTTCTAACTCTTTCTCAATCCATAGTTCAAATTAATAGAGTACAACTACTAATGGATGGAGGAGGGAAAGAGTATAACTAAGCACAGGTCTCTCAAACAAGGCTGTGTCATCACTAATGAAAGTAGGGTATATGTGTTTACAATATTAAGATAATTGTAAACCCTCCCTGCAGATTTTTCCATTCATCTGAATCATATAGTTGAAGAAACTTACATAGCAATAGGAACCTAAGGAATATATCTAAGATGACAAGACCTCAAAAAAATCCATTTACCTCTGTCCATTTTACAAGGTTAACTTTAAGGTTTGTGGAATCTGTGGTAGAATGGTGCTTACAAATGTTTTCAAATTGGCAGTGCCTGCAAGCATTTCAGGCATCCTGCTTCAAAGCGGAAATCTTGCTGGGGAGGTCAGGCTAGGAAAGGAAGCGAGGGAGTCAACCAATAGTTTTCACCCTGAAAGCAACTCACACAACTCTGTGTACTGTGTTTGGAATTACTTCTGAGTAGCGTAAATCTTCTCACTACCAACTCGTCCGCCAAATAAATGTTAGCAGATCGGCATTCTTACTACTTTAGCATAAAATCAGAAACTCATTATAAAAATTATGATCTACATGAAATGATATGTTCTTCACTGCCCCCATTCCAGGAGAGCTAACAGCATGTAAAAAGTCCCCTAAAAATGGCAATGTGCTTTCTGTTATTAATGTCTTTTAATGAACAGGTGACCAATTTTAGCATTGTCTGTGTTTCCATCAAACTGTAATTCTAGTTAACTCAGTAATAAAAATGATAGATCTAACTGATGTATAAGCATCATTAAAACTTTTCTTTTAAATACACTTACACAAACAGAGATTACCTGTAAAATGCTAAATACCCATTTCCCTAAGAGAAAGCTAGTAGATAGCTAATTTTTGTTCTTTTAAACATATATAATTGATATTCTCATATAAAATATCCAACTCTATGGGCAATACAAATTTTAGATACCTGAAAGAACAGTGAAGTAAGAAGTGACCCACAGCAGGCCTGATAGATATTAGAAAAAGAAGCCTGGTGCCAAAACGTCTTATCACAGAACTAGGACACAAGTATATCTAGTAATTAAATTCCTTATTGTCACACCACACAACTTTCAGGATGATGCGTTCTGATGGGTTTTCATTTCCAGCTGTTTCATCAGCTCAAACCAGTGTCCTTTTCTTAGACATACAACCCTAAATTGTCAAAGTGTTGTGCAGGGATTTAGCCGTGTGACTCCCATTAACATCAATAAGAGTTGCACAGCTAAATCCATGCGCTGTGCTTTGAAAATTTACCCCACAGTGTACATCCCAGGGTGCTGAAAGGATTAAAGTATTATATAGTAAATTCCCTCTTTGAGGTGCAGAAAATAAACAGAACTCTTTGGTTTGTTCTAAAAGGCTATCTGTGCATGACTGCTGTGTGTGCATCTGAACTTGGAAAGGTCTATAAAACATTAGAAATCCAAACAGAAGCTTGCAAGATACTTTGTATACAGTAAAGCAGTTTTGCAAGAGCAACTTAATGACGGAAAACTGCTGAGTTCCCTCTTTATGTAAAAGCATGACTCCTATACCATGTCCACTAGGCAAAATCTTCCTCTCTATCCTGAGAGACAGTGCAGTCAGTCACATTCCACCAAAGGACCGTCATAGCCCCTTTGGTCCCAGAAGGTAAAGCTGTAATGTCATATTTATCTCAGCTCCAAACTCCCTGATCACCCAAACTGTTTGTTGGCTCACACTTTGTCTCAATTCTAATGGGAGTCAATGAGTTCATTCAATGAGGAAGCTCAAGGAGTCAAGGAAGGGAGAACATAAGGAGGGAAGGACAAAGGTGGAGAATTGCCCTGAAGTTGATCCTTACTGTTATAAGCAATGTGAATCTCTGCATGGCTCACCTCTGCTTCTCCAGAGGTATTCAGGCAGGCCGGCATCTTTTCCTCATGCTCTAACCCAATTGCCTTTGCCTTCATGTCCCACTACCAATACAGACTCATCCTGCTGTGGACAAGTTAGTCATGACATAAAGATGAGAAAAGCCTCTTCTGTGTGGGTTAGCCAGTACACCCACGGCTGTCCCCACTGAAGAACAATGTCGATGCAATCAATAAACCACAGGCAAATTGTGGCAGATGGCATGAGTATGCATAGTTTGAACCCAGCAGTATTTCAAACTTAAGACTGTGTTCAGATCACCTCTACCAAGGGCTTTAATAATATAGTAAAATAACTATATTGATTCAGATGAATAAAATACCAATAAAGATATATTATACATTGCTTACTGCTCATTATTGTTGTTTAATTTCTGTAGCTACATGATAGCTTCAGTGAAAGTTACTGAGAAGGACTCATTTAGAAACATTGTCTTTCTAAGCAAAATACGGAAGAAAAAATATAATATAGGACAAAGAAAAAAAAAGTGTAAAATGTTCTTGTCCTGGTTTCAGCTGGGATAGAGTTAACTTTCTTCCTGGTAGCTGGCATAGTGCTGTGTTTTGGATTTANACTGTGGTCATCAAAGTCAAACTGGCACTGAAAGTGTATGTGTGAGCTAAGCAGAAATTTCAGTAGACTGGGCAAACTGCAAAGTTCTTTAGAATAGAGGGAAAGATAGAATACTTCTATTCCTAAAGCATGAGTATCAGGCATCTACTGGCAAAAGCTACATGTCATTGCACTGTCATCAAGTGAGGAACATAAAGGTGTCAAAAGTCTGTCTGCTGTGTGTATTGGGCATAGTCCCAGCAGGTTTTGATAATAAGGAGGCAAAAGCTGTTTTGCCATCTTGTGGGACCTTCACTCTGATACATTATCTCAGAGATTGCCATTACCTCATAAAAGTGGGAAAAGAGCTATCTGCAACATATGCTGGCGTCAACTGAAATTAAAATTGAGACCATGACAGTTAGGAATGGGAGCTGGGCAACTTGGCTGTGATGCAGAACAAAATGTAGAATTTTTTGTAATTAAAGCTGACACACAGCTAGTGGACATAAATGAGCAGGAACTGTTCTATACTGAGAGGATGTCTCTTGGCCTATGCAAAGCAATTGCAAAAAGAGGAAGAAGTTATCACAACTGGTTAATTTGTCCTATTACCTTTCATTTCTCCTATTTTTTTAATTGATTTAAAATTGGAAGTTTAGAATTTTACTTCTAATGAATCATAATATTGATATTCAGTTGTAACAGGTCTACCCTCTGAAATATCAGAAATGACATTTTTATCCCCAAAGAACAAAAGTAAAGTCTAAAGAACTGTATTTCCCTGGATTTCTATACCACCTACATTTCTTTTTCTTTGAGACAAATCTGTTTCAAAGACTTTATATCCTGAATGCAAGCTCTAGATCTACATATAAAAACCAAATCCACAAAAGGGATTTTTGGACTCGATGATCCAACTCGAGATATTCTATGATAATCTGTGATAAAAGATATGAACAAAAGCTGCCTCAGAGACACAGAAAAATGTTACCTGAGGTTTCTGTCTGCCAATAGGTGGCAGAGGCTGTGCTGTAGAGAAAGCCGGAGGCCTTCTACAAGTTGGCCAGTCATAGAGCTCACTGGCAAAGGGACTCTTAGTTTGCTGCTGGCTGTGGCTCAATGGCTTTGACTTCCGTAGCAGCAGTTCCATTGGATCTGGGGATTTTCTGAATGGTGAATTGTAGATGCCTGCAATCTGAGCAGAAGATGGAGTTATCTTTGACTTCAACTATCTTAGAAAGCATTCTTGCATTTACTCTATAAAACAAACCAATTAAAAAACCCTATATAATAAACAGTTCTACATAAAGTTTCTGATAACTACTGACACAGGATAGATCTATAGTTTAAATGCATCACTGGGCATTGCATTACAGTTACAAAAGGGTTTAAATAGGATAGTGTAAAATATAATCTGGGTTTCAGCCCTTCGAATGGGGGTAACTTTCGTTTTACAGAAGAGCTTCCTGTATCAAAAACCCATATTTTCTTTCAGTCACATTCAATCTTCTAGCTTCCACAGCAGTGCCAGTTTTTCCTTTGAAAATGTATAAATTTTCATCTAGTTTTAAAGGCAAACTATTACAGGGTTTTTTTTAAGATTTAAAGTTAAATTTAAATTCTTATACACAATAGGAACAAAAAGATATTACCTATTATTTCCAAACACATAAAGAGTAAAATAAATGCTTATACAAGGGAACATAACTCTTGTCTCTTTAAACTCTCTGCTAGCTGACTTACAGTGTGGACTAAGACAGTGGCAACTGCAGCATTTTTAAAAGTAAAACTGAGTGATTAGTTAAGGGGAAATAACATCATTAACAATCTGTGAATATCTGGCAACTCAAAATTATGTGACAGACTGTTCCCAAATCATTCCTATAAGTGCAGGGGGTTTATCAGTTGTATATAAACAATTCTCAAACAGACATATGTGAGTTTACTGAATTATGAACTGTTAAACATGAGAATTCCTATACCATATTGCACTATATACACATATTGCACTAAATCTCCTATAAAACAGATGATATATTCCTCAAATACACCTAGCAAAAATTAATTTAAAGATACTGAGTTGCTTTAAGGATAATTATATTTTCTACAACAGGATACTCAGAGTATTCTTAAGACTTTTAAAGTAGATTTGCTCAGTTAAAATACATTGTCCTTTGCTTTTATCATAATTTTAATTGCTAGGAAGTATTGAACAAAAATGGTAGGAAAAGAAATCAGTTTCATGATGCGGGGAAAGGTAAGGAAAAGAGTAAATGTTTAAAATTTTGCATTTCTCCTTTGGAACACTACTGAGGATCCATGAGAAAACTAAGTAGAGCATCAGCCTCCTCATAAAGTACTAATCTCTTGGGGCCGAGAGGATTGAACATTCCCCAGTTAGCTCTAATGCATTTTTTCCTTAACATATCCTACTGGGGAGTTCCAGTTTCTTGTATCAAAACAGTTAAATAAGGCCCATATAAAACTTACTGTTTAATGGACAAAAATATTCAGAGGTGATATCTTATTCAAAATATAAAACTATTCCACTACACTATCAGTCTAAATGTGTAATGGGAAAGACGACATGAACAGAAATAAGAGGCAGAAACATAGGTATGCCAAACAAACACTGGTTGTGCCTTCAGCTCTACAGGATGCCAGACAAAAATGGCAGGGATCCATGCTTCAAACAGCAGGCAAGCAGCATCACTGGAGTGAATGCGAAATTGCAGGTCCATCTGTATGACTTGTAAAATCCAGCTGCATCTTAAAAGTTTGGTTCTACAAGTCTGGCTCTTACTCACATAAACATCTCATAAAGTTACAGATTCTCCTAATGCTGTTATTATTTTTGTAGTATTTCATATATTGCCCTATTGCAATTTTCTTATCAGCCCAGTACATTTTTGCTTGTGAACACTTGGTAACCTGTAAGTGCTACATAAACATAAGTTCCTTTTGTTGTCTCTGGCTTTATTGCACTGTTCCACAATTATTGAATGCATTTACACTATATACTTATTGCACAAGTTCTCTCCAAAATAAAATGCCACAGTCAAGGTCTTCCATATAAATTAGATTCCATGCCAGAGATATACAAAGTAACTCTATACCATGGTCATTATGGCTCTTCACCCATTAACCTGGCCATCAGATCTGCCTGCATTCTCATCAGTGAATTTTTGCCTTCACTCTTGATAACTAAAAGAGAGAAGTGATTGCCTGTGATTACCTTTTTTTCACATTTCACTGCACTGCTCATTGTACTGTTACCTTATCTTTCCACCCATTCCTATGCCATCTACGTTCAGCTGTTGTATCCTACCTAATGTGGAGACTGTGTGTTCTAGCCATGCCACATGTCTGCAGAGGTCCGTAGCTAGTGGGAGAGATACTGCTCTCTCACAGCACATCTGTGAAACATATATTTTATAAAAACCTACAATTTCACTGTAAAAGTAAATGTTCTCTGGAAGAAAAGCATCTCCTTGTGCACCACTGAGAATCAGGATGATCTGGAATAAACCACTACAGCATAATAACAACTCTGAGTTGGCAGGCATGGATTCGTTGATCAGTAGCAAACCCTGATCAGGGCTGCATCTGCCCAAAATTTACACCCCTTCTTAACCCTTTTCTTTAAAAAAGAAAATAAAAGAAAAAAGCTGAGAAGAAAATTGGGTAGAAAATTTTAACCAAAGAAAAAAATGTGATTATTTCAATCTACATAGCACAAGTTTGTTTTTTGTTTCTTCAAAGTGGAAAAATATATCATCTTAAATAATGTAAATGTTCTTCCTCTGAAGAATTACAGGCAAGAATAACTTTAAAGTGATATCTGTCTGGGCTCTAAGACATGGCATTGCTTCTATTAGTCATACTTAGAGCAAGTATAAATGGCTCCATGAGTATAATGGTTTTCTGAAACTGCATTTTGCAGTCTATATTGAGAAACTATGTATATTCTGCTTGATGTCTCTTTGTTTAAATGTTTGGCAGCAGAAAAAACTCTAGTTCATAAAGGGTTCAAACACTGTGAAATGCTGCTGAATATCTCAAGGTGCACAAATAGGATTAGCTTTTAGCACTTTTAATGCCACCAAAATTAGCCATAATGCGGAATCCAATGATTTAGTGTGTTTTGAATTATTATTGCTGAAAAGGTGTCTTAACAAAGAGCCATCTTTTGTTGTTCTTTTTAACATACTTTCAGCTTAAACACATACAGATAGTGTACCAACTATGAAAACAGATTTGGAGTTTTAGTGAAGCCAGTTGGACACTTCAAAAATTGTTGCTTCTTCTACAGTTAAAACTGTAAGATCTGGGTCAAAATTGATTATGAAGTGCATTTTTAAATAATAATTTTTCAAGCAAGCCTTCTTAATTACTTTACATTTTAATTTTATATGTTCAAGTATTCAAACAGACAGCAGAGCAATCAGCAGAGTTACTATCTAGGTAGATAAAATTAATACTAATTTACTTTAAATTCCCCAAGGTTTGTGGTAAGGTTTTGGGCCTAGATTTAAAATTGGCAAAGTTTGGTTGGAGAGCCAAGTGGGTGAGTTTGATTCTACTTTCCAGTTCAGACCAATCTCTGGCACAATCTAATTTTTAAATATCCCTGCAAATCAGAGTCTTAGTAATTTCTTGCACATGCGCTGTGTGCTGATGGATGCCCTATCAACTCTATCCTCTGCAGGGAGCTGGCAGTCTGCAGAAATCTAAGATCCTGGAGGATCAAAGCCTTTGGTACTTAATACATTTGCATACCTTCCTGAGACCAGGACAATGTGTTAAAAGCATTACTTCATCTTTTCCCTACTTTAAAACAATATTCCCTCACCTACAAAACCATTGTAGTTAATCCTGCTTTTTCAGTGGTAGGAAGGGATCTGTCTTGAGATATTACCTTATACTTTGATCCCAATATTTTCCCCACCTTTAGTCCGTAAGAAAATATGCTACCCTCCAAAATATTATGATAGGTTACAAAAAGTACCTCTTGTCTGCAGGGAGAATGACATATTTTTTCTGTACCTGTGCTCTTCACAACTAAGAAGGGCCTCTGTCAACGCCAGCTTTCTGGGACTTCATTTCCAGGAACAATTTTCTAAAATGACAAACACTATGGGGAAATCTGTGCTAACTGTTAAAAAACCTACAACTGAGTTATTTGCAGTACTGTCATGCTAACTTTCACCTCAATAAGACCAAAGAAATCTCAAGAGGGGACTCTGCTAATAGCTTCTTACTGACCTCCTTGCATCAGGCCCTTCTGGTGAATGGTGGCCCAGTGGTGAATATGGCAAATGAGGTGTGAAAGCACAGATTTTTTTTTTTTAAGACTATGGTTTTGACTCGTCAGGAAAAAAAAAAAAAAAAAAAAAAAAAGAGAGAGGGAAATGAGTTATACAATAGATATATTTTTCCCCTAGAATTCTCTGTCTCAGACCTTCCATCATGGAAACCCAAGCATGACCTGGAATATTAATTGTGTCAGGTCAAGCATACTGGCAAATGTACCATTTGTTACCCAGTCATCCTTAGCATTACATTAATATTTTGAATCATTTTGCATTTCTAACACTCTATCATTTAGTTTCTTCCCAACCAT
>VZTL01025744.1:0-28602 GCA_013400535.1 Scopus umbretta
AGTTATAGTATAGTTGGAGCAAGAATGGGGTGCTGTGAAGGGGCACATTCCTGCAATAAAATTTTGAGGAGCTGAGCAATAACTACAAGGCTGGGGAAAGCCCTGGGGAGGGATGGGATGTCCTGTCCCAGTTTCAGTCCAAACAAAGCTATGTGGTTGGTTGTTTGGGTTTTTTTTCCTGTCTCTTTTTTCCTTTTCTGTCCTCATAAAGAAGGGGGAAGAACACATTCTGTGCATAGGAGTTACATAGCTTTTGCAATGTACCATATGGAAGCGAGTAACTCGTCTGCAAGGATAGTCAGTGTTAAAAGCAGCAGGGCCCATGCATGCAGGCTGAAACTGGGACTTGCAGAGAGAAGGTGCTTTGCAGCATGTCTGAGAGCTTTCTGTTTGTGGAGGGGGTGCAGAGATGCTTACTAGTGCTAAACATGCCCAAAAGGGTCTCTTCTGAGTGTTGGTGAGGGTGGACACAAGCAGCTGGAAGCCCCTGCGTGCATAAATTTGGGATGTGCATCCTCTGCATGTCCATGCACACATCCTCCTCCTGTATCTTCAGACAAAAGTCTTTCAGAGTGTGTGATGGCAGCATCCACAGGCAGCTCTGTGAGTGTGTGTGTGTGTGTGTTCATGCGAAGTTGCTTTGAGCTGCTGTACATTTGTGTGAGCTGGGGAGTAGCAGCTTTCAGATTGGATATCACATGTGGATTTTGACTGTGTTGCCTCCAAGTTCTCAGCAGAAATTTGAGCAGATAAGGCTGGGTAGCAGTTGGGAGTCCAACACAACCAGGGACAACAAAGGATGAAAGGAACCAAGCAAATGAAATAAACTTTTTGAAGTCGTTGCAGAAACAGCCCTTCACTATATTTAGTGAACCTCACGACTCCATCAGAACAAAACTGTCGTCACTGGAGGGAAAAGAGGAGAAGTTACCCTGAATGAAAATAATGAACAGTGCAGAGGAAGAGTGAGTGGGAATGCAGGATGGAGAGGACAACCTTTTAAAGGAGCTCTGTGCCTGCAACCCACTAAAAACACCCCAAGTTTTCTCATCTCCTTTGAGGGGCGCTAGATCTGTCCCAGTGCCCTGCACGGGCTGCTGGCTGTGTGCCCCTACATGATTTGGGGAGCGTGATTTGCATGATTTGCTGGGCTGGTTGTGCACAGAGCAGCTGGATAGTGGGGCCATGCCTTAACCGTATCATATGCCTCTATAAGTGACACTGTGCAGGGCCAGGCTTCCCTGCAGCTCAGAGGAGTTTCACGTTTGTGTAGCTTTGTTCTCCAAGGATGCTGCCCTCACCCTGCCATTTCTGGAAGGGGAGTGGGAGAAGAAGGTGCTTGGGAGATCACGTCAGGAACATACCTCAGCTATAGGCAGGAGAATAAAATCCAGCATTGATTTGGCTGCTTTTAAGGGTGTAAATTTGATAAGATGAACCTGGGCAAATGCCTGCTTCATCTTTATCTCCTCTTCAGGGGTGTTTACTTGGCAGCCTGAGGGTTTCTGCTACCTGTGAACATTGTATTATCAATTACCATAATTAGAGGTTGGCACCTGCCTGACACCAAGTATTTTTCATTCATTTTTAACCTTTTTCTTGCCAGGCCCTACAGCCAATGCTCACAGAACCTTTTCTGTAAACCACAACAAAACAGGGAAAAAAAAAAAAAAAAAAACAAAGGAAAAAGCAAGCAAGGTTAATGCCAGTTTGATTGGTGGCTGGCTGCAGAGTCTGAAGGTTGTTTTCCATCGGTGCATAAACAGTGAGGACCTGTGTTTGCATGGATGGTATTAAGTACAAAGGAGGTGGTCAGGCCCTCACCTTGTGGATTTAATCACTTCTGTGCCTGAGTGCCACGCAGGGCCTTGGCAGCCAGATTCCCCTCCTTCCAGCACGCAGCATCTCACCCGCTTAATATCACTTTCAGTGTGATACACAGAATGAGCTAGAAGTAGCACAGATAAGCAGGTAAGCATAAGCTTAAATTTGTTTTCCATAAGCATGTAGACAGCCAGCTTCAATCATGCCAGTGTTTGCAGAGAGTTAAAACAAAAGGGGCAGCAACACTGTCAAAGAAAGCTCATTTCAAAACAGCTAATAATGACAATAAGATTTTCAATTTATCTATAATCTTTTTGGTAGCAGTTATCGTTGTACTACCTTGCCACCTCCCACACACTAATGGGTTTATCTGTACAAGCCCACTATGAATGGGAAGGATTATCATCCCCCCTGACAGATGGGGAGAGAAGGCTCTGGAAAGGTAAGATCACACATTGCAACCGGATCCAGGTAGGGAGGGAAGACCTGGGAGTTCTGACTCAACAGCATGGCTTTGAGTTTCTCAATGCTTTTCAGGTCAAAGACTGCTTTTTCAAAGCACATCAGTTTTGCTGCCTCTCCTCAGCTGCAAACAGGAGTAAAAAATTTATCTGTGATAAGCTTATATACATGCACAGCGAGTATGTGTTTGTGTTTAGGCGGATGTGTTTGTGAGTGTGTTTGCTTGTGTGTGTATGCATTTGGAGAGGCTGATGAAGATTACTCTGGAGCATTAGGTTGTTTTCTCTGCTCTAGATTGTAATCATATTTTCCGCACTTTCGGAGGCCCCTGACTGTTTATCGTGACCCTCCTGGGGGTTGTGATGTACCGTCTGAGAAAACTGATCCGATCTGTGCATCACACAGGGAAGATATGTGTAGTTGTTCCTAAAGACCACGGCCGAATGGGCTGCTTTAGAGTAAAAACCAGGAGGCATTTTTTAACACTTTCTCAAGGTGTTTGAGGCCTATGATACGCTGGCCACATATGTTGCAGAGCAGAGTCTAAACTTGAGCCCTAGCACCTTGGGAAGCTGCTTGTATTTGCCATGTTGTTGTTTTCTTGGGTACATATGATGCAGCCCTGGAAAGACATATAGACATCTGAAAATATCTGTTCAGGAAGAGGTTTTTCCACAGAAGCTATAAAACATTCATAACACCTCCATTGTGCTGTAAATCCTTAGCAGGAGTTGATAACAGTGCATGAATTTTTAATGTAACATTTATAAATGGTTATTAAAACTATCCTTAAAGTAAAGTGTCAGTTTATTTTTAATTAACTGTTGGCTGTTTAAGCTCCCGATGGCCCCAGGGCAGATCAACAGTCTAACAAGTTAATATTCTAGATTAACCCTTCGGTTGCTGCCTCTTTGCACGAGGAGGATGAAGATACATGCACAGATCAACAAAAAGTGGTTATTTCTCACTCACTGAAGAGAAATGTCTTAATTTTATGGAATGGGCTTTCTTAGTGCTTGGTTTAAGAAGTTTTAGAAGCTGTGGAGGGATTTATTTCCTGAATATTGAACAGATACGGATAGATAGCAGAGCTGGGTGATTCTTCTTGGAAAAAAAAAAGAAAAAATATTTGCATGGCACTGGTGAGAAGAAATTTCCATTGAAGTCAGTGAGTTTGGATCAAACACTTCAAATTGCACCAACTGCAATTTCAGGCAACCTACGTGAGAAGAGCAGCAACACTGTGTGACTTGTGAATACAGGTTCGGTTGCAAATGTTGCAATTGACTGTGCAATTTAAAATTTGGCATGGTGAAACCTATAACTGTTTATTTTGCAAACTGCTATTTGGTAGGTTTCATCCTCAGTGAGCAGTGTGGAAAATATGAGGAGGAAACTGATGTCAATTTTTAATTAATTCATATTATATATTTTTTAAACTAACCATTTTTTATGGTTTCAAATTAAATTATTCTTCAGCATGTGACATACATTTTGCATTTGTTGTTGTCACTGAAATTAGACACAGGGTGACAGACTTTACAGATATTATCTTCTCTGTAATTGTTGATATTATCCGTGAGAAGGCTCCTGTGGTTATTCTTCGAAAATGAAGGTCAAGCCAATGCATCCCCGCAAAGCAGTTTGGTTTCAGTGTTATTAACATCCAAACAAGGTTCAGTTCATAGCATTTTGTCACTAACATGACAATTTTTAACCCAAGTTTGCCACACAGAGACATTCGTGGTGGCAACAAGAGCTGGCACCAGAGAAGGTTAGCATTTGGCTGGTGGAGTTCAGGTTATTGCTCTCCAGAACAGTGAAGTCCCGGTGCATTTCTTTGCTTCCTTTTTTCGCCCAGCTCAGTTAAACGCAGGGTTCTTTGAGGCAGAGAGCCAAAGTCTTTCTCTAGATGGGAATTCATGAAGCTGAACTTTGCATTGCTAGTGTCCCTGGAGTTGACGACAAAAGGTCGGTGCTTTCAGACAGCGTTTCAGAGTTTGTTTCTCTTGGATTTATCAAGAACTGCACCTGGGTGACACCAGGGTTAGGTCCCAGAAGCTGGAGAGCATGGATATCCCATGCTTTGGCTCAGCTTTCAGTGCAGTGAAACTGGGCTTTCCCTTCACCCCCTGGTTTCTTTGTAAAGCTCATTCTCCCAAATATATTGCTGTCTCTGCCATCTATCACCCCTAACTAATCCCTGCATGTACCCTATCATGCTTTTTGATTGAAGGCTAAGTCTCCCTGGGCAAATAATTGTTATTTAAAGTTATATTTTATTTTCCTTTCCAGCTGCTTTTTTTCCTCCTTTCCCAGCTGATCAACCTGTGCATTGGGAAAGCATGAACTTCAGATCTTTGGAGCATGCAAAGCAACAAGGCATCAAGGCAGCAGAGTGACACAAACAGCAATATCCTTCTGTAAATGCCGTTCAGTGCAGCAAAGCTTCCTAGCGATTAAAGGAGTCTTGGAAATGTCATTGCCCTGACCAAATGAGATAATTTGTATCTTCTGTCACTGGAATCAAATCCTCTTTTTTTTTTTTGTAATTAACTTGCAACTGTGGGAAGGTGGGAGCAAGGATGGGGGTTGGGAAGGGAATTTCATGGGTAATCCAGCTGCAGTATGGAAATGATGGTTGGGTAATTGTGCTCTCTAAATGAACTTGACTCAATGGTTGGTGTCAGGTTTTGTTAAGTGCCCTGGGCCAATGGAGACTAATTAGGAATGCATTAAATATTAAAGCTCTCTGACACTGGGGCATTGACGCTGACAGAAGAAAAGAAATCCCGTAACCTAATCTGCACCCAACAGGAGTAATTTATGTTCCCTTCTTTTAACAAAGAAAATCCAATTATTTGGCCTGCTGGAAAAATGTATTTAAAGAAAAAGTTAATTTAGAGGGGGAAAAAGTATATATGAAAAAATAATATAGATGCTGTCAACACAGCCTGTGAGTGTCAGTTCCCCTGCAGTTCTGGTTTTGTTAATTGCTTTCATTTACGAACAGGAAGAGTATTTCCCTGTTATGAGGCTGTTGGCTGGATTTGCCATCCCAGCAGCAGAGGGCAGGAGTGGAAGATTGTGCTTTTCTTTCTCAGTGGCTTGGATCAGCTGGATACATCAAGGGATGGGCAACAGGGGATGCTTGCGGCCATGCAGTGAGGGTTTGGGGTGTTTGTGGCTGTGCACTGAGGATCCAGGATGCTGGCATAGTATCCCTGTTCTGTAAGGTGAGCACTGCGGTGTGCATGTTGCAGTATGGATGTGCTTATGTGGACATTTTTGGGGTGAGGTATGCACAAAGCTTTCAAAAATTCTAGCGATTAAAATCTCTTCCTGTCTCTCTAACAGAAACCAGCCCTAACAGCTCCACCTCCGCCTCCACACTTTGCTGTACCTACCAGTTTCCAGGGCAATTTTGTCTGACCTTTAGTTAAATGTCCTGCTCTACCAGGCAGCTCATTTCTGCTGGTCTGTCTACTTATGCAATCTAATCAAATCCAGAATGGAATATAATCAGCCTCATCTTGTAACAGCAACTTGCACAAATATCCGTCTCACTGTCTGCCATCCTGTCTATACATCTATCTAATCTCATCTGTTGGCCTGTAACTGGGTTTTTAGCAGTTGCCTGCCATTGCTATGGTGAGATTTGGAAGAAAGTGCTGGTCAGATATCTAAACCCCTAGACCCAGGGTGGAGTGATGAGGTAGAAAGAGAAATGCAGACAGATGTGAAAGCCCATGTTGTCTGATCTGTGGATGCAGCCAAGCATCCCTCACTGCAGCATGCAGAGGTGCCTATTGGCACCTGTCTACACTTGCATAGACACGTGGCTGTACACAAACACACCTGGTGCCTTTCTCTATTCTCCTCTCCTCTTTTTTCCCATTTCCAACTGAAAAAAAAAAAAAAAAAAGCCCGTTCATTTATGAAATTACTGGAAGACCATTTTCTAAAGGAACTTGGTTGCCATGGGTTACCAGATGCTTATCTGTCACCGGTGTTATTTTGCTAACTGCAGCCATTACAGGGAGAGGCTAAAGAAGGACAGCTGGGGTAGCTGTGAACACCAAAGCACTACCTGCCTAGGTAAACCTTGGTGCCATACATGAAATAGCAGGGAGTGTGTTCCCCAGGGGGAGCTGGAAACCAACTTCTCCAGGGCCTGGTGTTTTTGTGCCATTGGGCTTCAAAGTCTATCAGCAGTGCATCTCTGCAGCAGCTGGGGCTTGCAGCAGGCTGGCACTGAATACAAAGTTGGTTTGAAACTTCCTTTGCACTGGGAGCAGGGGGACTGGGCTGGGGAGGAAAAGGCAGGTGTAGTATCTGAGGTGCCCAGAGAAAGAATTTTGGGATTTTTGTTCAGATAGTAAGATTACTCTGAAATGTTCAGGGCACAGGATAAGAAAAAACAGCTATACAGAGCGATGCTGTTTTGTGACTGTGCTACACTTTGCATTCACGTGATGCTTCCAAGCAACACTGGTGAAGAGAGAGGAAACTTCACTGAGGAGTTTTCTGGGAAGAGGAATAGCAGGAAGAGCATTAAAGAAAGCCAGCCTTGGAGGCCTGGAGGAGGAGACAGAGAGGACTTAGACAAAATGGGAGCATCTGAGGCCTTGTGACAGGCAAAGAGTCGATGCACTGATATTCTTTATTTGAGCATCTTCTGATGGTTCCTTACCTGTGCAGCCTCCATGTGTTTAGGGGATCCTCGATGCTGAGCTGTGACCCTTACCTCCCTGCTGCTTTATACGCCCACAGTACCTCTTGAGTTGGTCAGAATTCGAGAGCTATTGATAATCCCCATTTCCCCTCATTTCTGTTACAAACATACTCCTTTGCCCCATTTCTTCAATACTGTGGGTCCCCAGATTCCTTTTTTCTCCATGGTCTATCCCAGCCCTGGGAATTTCTGAGCTCCCTTGGTCCTGCAGCCCTCCTTACCTGCTGCAATTTCAGCTTCTCCATCAGCACAGAGTAGTTTGCTACTACAATAATGAGAGAAAAAGCAGCTAAAAACAATACTTTACATTTCAAATAACTCCTGACACATCCCTTGTCTTTTTCTAACAGAATGACAAGTGACTTTATCTTGAAAGAAAAGGCAGCCTCCTAGAGCTGTCTACAATGTCAGAAAAAATAATTTGTAAATTCTCTGATTACCTCTGTCACTGCTCAACTTTTCCATCCTTTTTCATTTCTCCCTCCTGCTAAAGTCCCTTTATGTGCTGTTTCCCAAAGTGCTGCACTTACTTTGAATGTTTTCAGCCAAAAGAAAACTCTCTCTCATCTAAGGGTAGGAGGAAAAAAATCCCTGCCCAGAATGAATTAACACACTGCTATTTTTCTCTCTCTGGTCCTTGCATCTGGATCTGGTATAGGATGTGAACTGTAAAAATAACTAGGTCTTTATAACGTGTTAAAATAATAAAAAAAATAATGTTAATGAGAGACAAAGACACACAGAGGCCCTGAAAGGAGGATTTGTTCAATGCAAGAATAACTAAAATATTTACTAATGAGAGGGAGAAGAGAAAGTAATTTAAAAGATTTAAAATAGTTGTGTGGGCTTTTTTTTTATTCATGCCTCCTTTCGTTTTCATTACATATTTCAATATTTGCCTACCTTTCCAGCAAAAGATTTACCTTGAGTGCGTACAAATTATCTGGCATTTGGTTAAGGACAATATATCTAATTATGGCTCTAAAGACCTGAAATATTTTTGACTTAAGCTAAAAGTCAAACTCAAAAAAGAAAAAAAAGAGTAAAATTAATAATCCTTTTAAAATTCATTCCCATGATCATTGTTGTACAGAACACCTCATTGCAAAAGATTAAAACAAGGGAAATGTGAGAGCAGGGAAGAAAAGGACAGCAAAAAATAGAATTTCCCATACTACACCCCAATTTTATCCTCACTGAAGATATGGGAAAACTCTTTTTTAATTGTCTGGATTTGGGTTACATCCAACTCACACCCCTCTGCTATGAGACGAGAAACCCTTGCTGGGAGGAGTGCTGTGGGAAGGCTGCAGCAGCACGGGACCGGCGGGGCCAGCCTGGGGCAGAGGTGTTCAACATCAGGGTAACCTCCTGGCACCATGCTTCCCCGCTTGGGCTCCCCGCCACAGAGCCTGCTGCTTGCTGCATGTACGTCCCCTGGCTCATGCAAATACCCCGTGAAGCTCCTGCTCCACTAGCAAGGATGCAGCCTGGCTGTCGGAGTGCCAGAGCCAAACCCTCCACCCTGTGCACCGATAATGAAGTTCAAACCACGGTGACAAATAACTATTTATTGCTGTACCTCCTAGTCGCTGCTTTTCCTCAACCTGAATAACTAATGAAACTCAATTGAGCATATTAATTATTTTCCCCTGAGGGTGAGGAGAAGGAGGATAAACAGCAACATCTCCAGAGGGTTGCCTGTGCTCCAGCAATTCGTCTGCGGTTTAGAGGGCAGAGTGACCCATCCTCAGGAAGATGCGTAGATTGCAGGTGTGCTAATTTCATGAAGAAGAAAGGCATTGCCAAATAAAGAACAGATGGCTCCAGTCACCAGTTATTTATTTCTATAATTAGTTGCAAGCTGTGATCTCAGACCTTAAAGAAATCGTCGATTTCTCTGAAATTCGTTCTCACGTCAGGCAGGGTGGAAGCATGCACTGCACGGGCTGGGCTACAGCAATGGCAACTTGCTGGCTAGGACTTACCCAGCTGGGGCTCATGCTGCTTTTGGCTCCTTAAAAAACTGCAGTGTGTTAAAAAATGTTTCAGGCACTTCTCTCTACTTGGTGGAGCCCATATGAACATCAAGGACAGTTTAGTTTTGTTTGTAGGAAAGCACTCAAGTCTGAGTTAAGTTCAGCTCTGTTATCACCTTGTGTTGCTTTTCCCCCATCACCTTATTTCTCCTCTGCTTATTTCCCCAGTGTGCTGGTTTGGGGTTGGATAGAGTTAATCGTCTTCATAGAAGCTGGTATGGGGCTATGTTTTCGAATGTGCTGAAAACAGTGTTGATAATACAGGGATGTTTTAGTTACTGCTGGCAGTGCTTACACAGAGTCAAGGCCTTTTCTGCTTTTCACTCCACCCCACCAGCGAGCAGGCTGGTAGTGCACAAGAAGTTGGGAGGGAGTAGACACAGCTGGGACAGCTGACCCCACCTGACCAAAGGGGATATTCCATACCATATGCTGCCACATTCAGCACATAAAGCTGGGGGAAGAAGAAGGAAGTGGGGGGATGTTCAGAGTGATGACATTTTGTTTTCCCAAGGAACCATTAGGCATGTTGGAGCCCTGCTTTCCTGGGGATGGCCGAACAGCTGCCTGACGATGGGAAGTAGTGAATGAATTCCTTGTTTTGCTTTGCTTGCCTGTGTGGCTTTTGCTTTCCCTTAAACTGTCATTACCTCAACCCATGAGTCTTCTCACTTTTACTCTTCTGATTCTTTCCGCCATCCCACCAACGAGGAGTAAGTGAGTGGCTCTGTGGTACTTAGTTGATGGTTGGGGTTAAACCATGACACCCAACTTCTCCTCTTTTGATCTCACTATTTTTTCTTTGTTCTTTGGCTTCCCTTTTCTTGTATTATATCTTGACAGGGCCACACTCGGATTCCTTTTAAGCTGGGGTAACATGAGCAAGAGCAGAGAGGACTCACTGGCATAGAGGCAGTAGACATCAGACCATGTGTGTCTAATGAAGGGTGGGTGCAGGCTATTGCTTTGACAACGTGACATGTGTTATTACAGTGCCTGTTATCTGGGCTCACAGAACCTGGGTTTGCTAAATCCCAGTCATATCGTTAAGCTTATCTGTTAAGGTAGGATCAACAGAGCAAGGGGGAATATTTTATTTCCTGCTGGAAGCATCATGTACGATAGGTATTTGCCAGCCCATCTAGGCACGTCTAATTTTTTTTTCTTTTTTAAATGATAGCTGCTAAGCTGGAATTGTTAGTAAATGTAGGCCTGCAAGAACCTAGGTAGGTAAATAATTTGTTAGTTCTGTTACAAAGATGCCAAAAGCATCTCATGACAATACCTTTTAACGACACAGGATAGTAAAAAAAAACAAGAATAAAAGAAAAGAGCTATAGAATGGCTTCATCTATGCAAAACTTGTGCTTTTGACTTTAAAAGGGTATGTTCTTTATTTTTGTTTGAATAGCTCCAGACAGACAAATATAAGAATGCATTTTTTCAGCTATTCAACAACAATAACAAAACAACCCCAAACTGCAGACAAACCCAGAAACACTCAAACTTAAACCTGAAGAAAATTATCTCCCTCTATGGGAAAGAATATAATGAAATCCAATCAAATCTTAGCTGGAAGAACTGGAAGAATGGTGGCTTTGGGCATAAATCAGACATGGAATTAATTTTGTGCTTTATTACATGCCTTAAAAATAAAAAGAGGGCACCCTACACCTGGGAGTGCTGAACAGATTGAAATGATGTCCACAGACTGCCAGCTCCGGTGTTCAGACAAACAAGACTAGTTCAAAATCAATGTGTATCCTACTGATGATAAAAATGCCCACAAACCCACTGATGATAGTGAATCCTTTTGTCTTTATCATAGTTACCAGAGTGGGAAGATGGGTATATGCCATTGGTAATATATAAGGCACCAGATGACAAGGTGTCTGGGGTTTTCCTGGAGTCACCGAGTGCTATGAAGAAGATGAGAAGCATTTTGCTAGGCACATCTTAAAAATACAAGAGTCCTATAGCTCAGAGTTATCACTGGAGTGGGTCAGACTTTTTATCCCACCACCATGGACTTCTGACGGAGATGCCAAAAGCTCTGTAAAGACAGAGATGGAACCTGGGCACAGTTAAAATTTCATGCTGGTTTTCACTAGTCAGAACTGTCTTTGTGCCTCTTTCCTTCTCAAACTAAACAGTCATGATCCCTTCTTCGTACCTGCCCAAAAGTGCTCTAAACGTTGCTAGTATGAGTCCACTGTGATCAATGTGTGGGAAGAGAGTCTTACTTTTATTCCTGGTTTTGCTGGTTCCTCGTTTTCTGTCACCATAAAAGGTAGCACAAAGTTAAATTTGGAATTTCTACCCCAGGTTTTTATCCTAGCTTGCAACAAAAACTTTGATTAGACATTTATTATGGACAAGTAAACCTAAAAAAAAAGCTCCAAAGTGAAAAAACACTTTATTTTGGATATTTCCATTGCAATTAGTTCCAGTTTTGAAAAATAAAACACCCCCAATGAACAAAAATATTTTGGTCTGATTTACTGAATTTCCCTGATATTTTTTAGGACAATTTGGTATTGAACTCCTGTTTGTCTTTAGTGATACATTCCTTGCTGGAGTTGTAGTAGCGTCCGCTTGCTGCAAAAATAGGGAGAACAGAATTCCAGAGAGCATATCCAAAAATATCCTGGAGTCCTGTAATGAACATGATACACCATGAATTAAAAGTACAAGAAGAATTCTTCTACAGAGAGCCTAGGCTATTAAAGGAGAATAGGTGTCCAGCCTAAAATTTTTGTAAGACAGTGTTTAGTGTGTCGTAAGTAAAACAACATGTTTAGTATTTTGTGGCATTGTTTTCAGGCAAAACATTTAGAAAATTAGAATATTTGAGTCATGTTTCTATTTTTGACCAGTCGTATTCTGGTCAAAAATATATATTGCATGTTGACTTTTAAAATAAAGAAAAAGACTTCAGCAAATGTATATTTTTCCTTTGAGAAACTGCATTTTCCACTGTGTATTTCCAATTCATCCCAATGGGAAGTGCCTGAATAACTCAGTAACACATAAAGAACTGAAGGTAAAGGAAAAGAAGTGAAGCCTGAATGCTATTTGGCTAAAGTCCAGAATTAGACTAGGATTATAAAGATGAGCATGGAGTGATGCAAACCCTCTTAAGCAAGGTCTAATGATTCACAAATGACATGAAATGCATAGGTTGAATCATTTGTATCCTACATTCAGACAGCAATGGGTTTTAAAAGTATAGGAAAAGAATTATTGGCCTAATAAGATAAAGAGCCAAAATCAGTTCTGTTTTACTTAGCATAAATCTGGATGAACCATGCAGGAGCTAGGCAAAGACCTCAGCCCTGGAGGTGACCTGGAGTGAAGAAAGTTGAATGCAGCCCTTGCCGTGGTGGCTGGGCTCTCATGGGATGCGTGGGGTTGAGGATGGGTGTTCTCGGGCACAGTGAGATGGATCCTGTTGGGAAGACATCCTGGGAAGGGAACAGTGAATCAGTACAGAAGGTGGTTTAAAGTAAATCCAAAACAGTGAATCAGTACAGAAGGTGGTTTAAAGTAAACCCAAAGCCATTGACTTTGGGAGCTTTTAATTGAGCTTTAAGACATAGATGCATACATCTTGCTCCAAGAAAAAAGAGCTGTACCGTATCCCCATTGCCATGCAGCACTATGAGGGGCAGAAACTAAAGACCATGCACAGGCGGGGTTTTCCCTCTCCCCTTCTCTCCTGCTATTGAATTCTACACATTTTTTATTTTAAAATCATTTTCCGAGACAAGGAGAAGATGCTGCCTTAGCTTTGTCCTTGTGAATAGCAGATCTTTCCTTGATTAAAGGAATATTTTTATAGCCTAAATGTGCAGGTTAAAATAACTTTTTGACAGGTAAAATACTTACAGTGGCCCACAGTCAATCTCTCCCCCTTCCACTCCTAATTGTGCCCTATCTCTAATAGGTGCTAATATCTCTGTGCTTTCGCCTCACCAGGAGGTCATAGCTGCTCTGTAACCAGCTCACCTGCCAGAAGCCAGCACTCTCAGCTCTGCAGCCGGTCATAAGTAATGAAACCCTGGGCAGGTAGAGGAGGACTTGGGGAAACTTCTTCACAGCAGCCCTGTGAGAGAGACAGCAAGGGCAGACCAATGCCAGACGTAAGCTACTGCCAGCTCCTAGACACTTTCTCTGCCAACGTTCCCAAGAGCAAGCTCTGCAAACAGCACTGCCATGGGGGCCTCTCTGAGCTCCATCCCCAAAAAACCCCTCCAAAACACAAAGCCAAAACTGGAAAACAGCCATGATCGCTTCTACACAAAGTGCAGAAGCACAAAGAGATTATTTACTGCCAATAAAACTTTGCTCCCTGACTAATACTTGAGGATGTGAGAGGGACCCTGGTCTGAAGTGGCTTGTCCTGTGCCACAGAGGGAATCTGCTCTTGTGGGATGAAATGTAAAGGATAAGACCAATATGTCATCAATATAATATAACTGCCATGAAGTCGGAGCCCTTCAAATTACTTCAGGCAAGACCTGAAGATGTGACATCAGCCTTGTCACCTGCTTAGTCCGAGAAAAAACAGGTGGAGGTAAGACCAAGGTCATAATTTATCTTACCAAGGAAATGCTAAGCTGAGCTACACAAACATCTGACCCTGCTCTATCTTTCTGCCAGCCTTTGATAGGCAAATCTACCAGCACTAAAGCTAATGTGTCAGTGGCTGGAAGAACACTGTTATCTTCTTATCAGGAGATAAGATGACAACCACAAATACCTTGGCCTGAAAGACTCCTCTGCTATCACCAGGGGTGAACATCAACATGCTTCACAAATAATTTAATTTAGGTGGATAACAGAGGGCTTGAATATGGGAGGTAAAACTCAGAGCTCTGCTCAGTTATGAACAGGAGAGAAATTTCTTATGAATGTAACAGTGTTACAGCAAAAACATACAAACTGTTTTTCACTACTACCACATCTGATGTGATTGAGACAGGGAATGAATAGGTCAGCAAGCAGGTTCCTATGCAATAGATGCATTAATCATAAGTGGGGTATTAGTATTTAAAGTCCCCAAATCTTCCTCTAACATGCAAAATAATCCCTCCTGCCATGGATGGTTTGTTTCACTGAGTAATCTGCTCGTCCTCTGCTGTAATCACAGCAGGTGTAACTTCCGCAGGGACTTTTCAGTGTCAACATATTATGGACTGTGATGTCTTTGAGACAGAGAATTTTCTTTTTTCTGTGTTTGTGTATCTCCAGGTAAGTTGGGGGGGGGCTTTTGAAAACACCATGTAATGAGTAACTGCAGTCAGTCACTCCCCCATCCTTCTCTCTCCCTGGAGTATTCAATGTCCTTGTGCCTCTCCCAGACACATTTAAAAGAACAATTTTTCTTGTGACAAGTAAGGCAAGAAGTGTGAGTTTGTGTCTGACAGGTTCAGGGAGAAGCTCGCAATGAGGCAATTAGGCAAGGAAAGTGCTGATTAGAAGCACCGTCACCCGTAGCAAAGAAAGAAACAAATTTTAAGTAGCAGGAGGAAAAGAGAGGGGTGAAAAATAGATAAAATGAAGCATTTGATAAAGCAGCAGGTTGTAATAAAAAGTTTTGTGACTGACAAGGTCTGATACCAGGCTCTAGGGTTGCTCAAACCTTCTCTGGAGGTAGCTGGGCCTGGTTATGTCTGGAGGCAGGCGGCTGCCCTTGATGGGTACATCCAGCTTAACAGCTTTTCATTCCCACGCTGGGGTTGCCAGTCACCAGCTCCTTGGAGAGCTCCCCTCTACAGTCCAGACCATGCGTATTTCTGTAGGCCTGTCCATCCCTCCCTCTGGCAGGCGTAGTGCGACTTCGCTACTTGCCGGATGCCTGTGGTCTGAGCAAGCCAATGATGCCCAGTTTTCTCACAGTGGAGATGCTCTTTGGAGGATAGTCAGAAAGTCAAGAAAGACAGACACTTTATGCAAATTCACTCTGTGTCTATTTGTCTGCCTTGGGTTGGGCAAAAGGAAACCTGTGGCCCTCCTGTCACTGTGGCCATCAGCTGCACTGCAAGAGGTCGTCAAAGAGCAGAGATGAGCCACTGAGAAAAGGCAGACTGCTGGGGTGTGCAGACAGTGCTGCTCCAGACATGCTAATTTCAAGGAGGGTTTTTTAAAAGTGTTCTTGCACACCCTGTAATTCACCCTGGGCTGATGAGGCAGGGAGGGAGGGAAGGAAATAGCATAGCCCAAACCTTCACTGAATCACTCTTTTTAAAATATATATTCTCCACTTTCATCCTTCTGGTAATTTTATGCAGCATCAAATAGCTGTAACATGAGCCTGGTGTAACCATTCCAGGGAATGTACAAAGGACTATAGAGCACCCAGATCAGATATATATATAGCTGGATCTGCCTCATAGAGTGGTGACAACAAGCAGTAAAATATTAACAACAACACAGTAATAATAACATTATAAAATGCATTAATCTCTAGGACTGTCACTGCACTGGAGAGTCTGGCTACAGCAGATTTCAGCAAATGCTTGCTCTAGGTGCAGGGGTCCTTTGATCTCCATGTCAAGGAGGTGGCTACAGTGTGGTCTTGGTGGCCCATGATGGGGCATTAGGCAAAAGGCACTGGCTCTATGTGTACCATGAATAAAACAATACAGTATCTAACTTACTATTCATTGCACAACTTTTCATCCTTTTCCTATGAAATGTTCCCAACCTTTGCTAACTATTTATGAAGAGTTGAATGCACGCTACCTGGAAGCTGACCATTAAGGGGGAATTGGGTGCTTATGGCAACACACAGGCAGCAAACAGCAACAAGCGACAGCTGTTTAAGGACACAAAGTGAGAAAGTGCTCTGCCTTTTATGGAATTTAGGTGAATGGACTGTAATTACCCAAATATTTATGGGTTCTCTTTATTGTATGAGTCACTGAGGGCTTGTGAGGGGGCAGACAATTTCCATTTTGTTTAGGGCAGAAATATCCCTGGAGACCAGTCTGATCTATGGAGCTGCCATATTAAACCCTCCTAGGAAAGGAAAAAAAAAAAGATAATGCATTTATTAGTCAGCTCACATTGGACTGCTCTGTGTAGAAAAGGAAAGAACTCAACTGAAAAATGCTTTTAAAACCACAATTCCATAAGCATCTGTCTCATTTCAAGTATGGCTGGGGCCTTTCTGTCTCCTGAAAGGGAAAGAGAGGGTGAATGCAAATGATCTGTAGCTCTGGAGTGCTGAAGGGGAAAAAAAGTCATTTCCAAATAGCACTGCATCCCTGCAGACAGTGACCAGGCACAGATAACCTCCTCCAGGGAGCCACGCTTTCCCCCAATGCTCAAGTCCTTCCCCAAATGACTTGCTCTGCCATCCCTCTGTTCTCCCTGAGGCTGAGATCAAAACTGTAAGAAGTAACCAGAAAAGAAACAATAATTCTTGGACATCAGGCAAATGGAGAAAGAGGGGAAAAGGAGAAAGTGGATAAGTGATTTTAGTCCTCATCAATCTCCTGTTTGTTGCATTTTCGCTACCAGTCACTTTCCCTACAACTGCCACAGTTTCTGCAGGACTCCCCGACCCACATAACAGGTCTGGGGCGCTGTCGTGGATCCCAGCATTGGCAGGGCATGGAGGAGGTGGGGCACAGGGAGTGGAGATGTTCCTTCCCACACTGCTATCTGCAGCTCCTGGTATGATGTGCACTGGGTGACAGGTGCAGCCCTCCTGTGCACACTGTTGTTGTGTCCACTCCAGACCTCATGGCTCCTGTGACTGTAAATCTGTGAAAAGGAAGGGAAGAGGAGCCACAGAGGAGGCAGGAGCAGAAACTGCCCTGAAAATTCCTCTTTGTCCTTTGGATCACCACAGCAGCCTAGAGGCTTTGTCCAAAATGGTGCTTTCTGGCAGCAGCCAGAGAGGAACACTACCTCCTCTGATCTGCTGGTAACAACGGTAGAGAAGGACAGTCCCATTTCACAGAAAAGCTCTTGGTGCATTGCTGTGGTTGTCCTTAAGCAAGTTTGGCTGGAGAGCAGGAGCAGTCTAACCATGGGTGGGACCAAAGCTCAGAAGCAGCTCGTTCGCCTGCCCAGGAGCATCCCCAGGCCAACCTTTGATCACTCACCACTGCTGTCCCCACCTCAGCCAGCAGAAGGCAGAGGCAGGGGTGGAAGAGAAGCAAATGGAGCACACCACGGTGCCAGCAGGACCCTGCATGTGCAAGGCGTAAGGCACTACAGGTCTGGCATTGTTGAATCTGAGGATCAACATGAGAGGGAAATGGAGAATAAAGAGCAGTAAATGAGCTGGATTAGAAGAGCTGTTTTACATAGCCCTTCATTTAATCCTTTGCTTTCCTTTCGTTGTTTAATTGGTTTAGCTCTTGTACTTTTAATGCTGCAGGCAGAGAGAGCCAACCTCCTCCTTTCCTTTCCTTTTCCTGCCTTCTTTTTCCTCTCTTTGCATCTCACTATCTAATCCCATTTCTCTCTTTCTCTCTCCATTTCTGTCCCTATCCCTCGTTCTCATTCTCTTCTCCAGCTTCTTTCTCTCTCTCTTCAGGCCCCATATTACTCAAGCAGCTTTTGTTAGTGCTGTCAACTGCATCACCTTGTAAGTGAAATTGTACTGTAAGTGAAGTTAAAAGTATTTCTATGGTGGGATATTTAATCATTTGAATCCTTGATAGGAGCAGCTCTTTTTATTTTCACTAGCTATAAATCCAGGCTCTATCTAATCTCTGATCTCGACGAGGAGAGAATTAACCAACTGAGTGTGTGACTAGAAAGGAGAAGGCTGGAGAGAAGGGACCACTTTATCTGAATGTGAAGGGGAGCAGCATAGGAATAAGGCAATGCCTAGCTTCCTGCCATTCTTCTCATTGTCTTTCCCCAAATCTAGCTTTGTTCCCCCTCCCCAGACACTCTAGCAGATTGAAAATGGCATTTTACCATTGCAGTTCTTTCTTTTCCCCCTTCAGTGATTAACCCCACGCATGATGGTGGGAAGGAGATGTGTTTCAGACCACAGAGCCCTGAATCTTAGTCCATCTCCAGCTCATGCTGGGCAGGATCAAACAGACTCCAGGTACAGAAGGTAACTGTGGGCTAAACCCTACCTCAAGGGAACCTATGTCAAGTTTGGGATCTTGAGATGAACCTTCCTCTGGTCTGCTACAGGAGTAGGCTATACAAATGGAGCCAGTAATTATTCCTCTTCTCCTCTTCACCTGGGTCTAGTTAGAGCAGTTAAGAGCCTCACACAGCATCATCACTCCAAACCACAGTGCCAAGTGTCTTTCTTCGGGCACATTGTCAGTACCCCTCTTCTCTGTGCAGTAGAGCCACCCACTGTACTGCTATAATTTAAGTTTTTTTTTCATATAAAGTGCTGGATGAAGATATCAGAGTCATATCTAAGCACTGTTCCTTCTTTAGCCTCTTGTTTCACCTCCAGGTATGTGGGATGTAGACAACCCTACAGATTATTCACTTCTCCGTAATACTGTTGCTTGTACCCAGCATATCTCCATCAGCTAAGGATTATAATGGAAAGCCAATCAGAAATGTTCTGACTGATTTGTGACTTTCATATTTTTCAGAATATGCTGATTTGGTGAAATCAAAGCATTCTGCTGAGATGTGTGAATTGCAATGAAGCCCCTAACAGATTATGGCCATCTCTGGAAAGTTTCCTGCTGGATTACAGGGGTATAGATTATAAGGAAAATGGGCAGATCTGTAAGTATGGGAGTCTGCTTAGAAGGAGCAAAGTTTAGTGGAATTATTACATAGAGATCTGTTGGGAGAACAAAATATTTCCTTCTACCTATGGCTGAGACTGGGTCACCAAGAAAAGGTAGCAGCCAAAAGTGTAGATCAAGGCAGGAATGAAGCAGTGGAGAAAAGGGTAGGAAGCCTGTATTGGTTGTCCATATAATACTTGAGTCTATGCAGTCTGGTTACACAGAACATATTGGCATCAATATTTACCTTGAGCGTTTGACTGAAGGATGAAAAGTACTACAGGTGCTCAATGTCTTGGATGCAGTTCCTTGAAAGAAATAGCCAGGCTACTCTTTCTCCTCCCCCCTCTCACTTCCAATTCACCAGTGCTTCTCTTTTATTTCTGTGGCCTGCTTGCTTGCAAAGTCATCACAGGAAATAAGACTCATCAAAGAAATACAGCAACTTTCATGACTTGAGGGTAGGTCCCCCCTCCCCGCCTCGCTTTTGAGAGGTGCTGGGAGTCATGCATGCTGCTGGGCAGTAGTCTGCAAAAGTGGACAATCAGTCACTGTCACCAAGCAGTGGGGGAGGAAGCAAGGGGGATGCCGAGTTTGCACAGAGTATTCATTGCACAGTGAGATTCACACAGCTGTTCTGCTCCCAATGTAAATATGGACAGCCCCATTCATCACTGGCCTTACTTCCACGTAAGCACACGTCCAGGGGAGAGGGATGATTTAGTGCCTGCAGCTGGAACAAGCACTATGTTTCTCTAAAATAGCAGCATTTAAAAATTGGGAGTGGTTTACATGTGTGTTTTGTGATTCTGGGGAGAAGGGAGGAGGCAATGTCTGAAGCCCTGAGCTTCAGAAGAGGTGAGGCCTTACAGGGAATTAGCCTTCTCACACCTTCCATTCACAGGGAACTGCATGACAGTAGCACTGAGGACCTTTGGTCATGGAGCAGGGCTACCCCAGCTGCTTGCAATCTCTATGACAGCTGAGATGTAACAGGAGAACCCAATAGATGAAGTGGAAGGAAAGAGGAACCAGCATGGATGGAGTTGATCAATAGGCATGGAACCAACCATTGAGACTGAGGAGAGAGGGACAACAGTCCCATGAAATGAGCTGTGAGAACAATGGTGGATATCTTTACAGGGATCCTTTCAGACCTGTCCTCAGGTAATGCAGTTTCCCTCTGTCAGTGAAACACTGTTGGGCTCCACCTCAGTCTTCCCTGTCAAGGGGGTTAATTTTCATGGCAGCAAGATGTCATCATCCTGCGAAACAGAATACAGAACCTGGGTTACCAGGGGAGAAGAGGGGTCTGGAATGCTGGCTGCAGAGGTGTTGGGAGATGAAGGCTGGGCAGAGCTGCAGAGGTGGCAGGGAGGGTGGAGATCTTCTTCTGTATGATGAAGAATGGACACCCGAGGATCTGTGATCATGCTAACTGAATGAGGGAGGAAAGTTGTGTCCTCTGAGTACCAAAAAGCTGAAAATGCTGGAGGTCTGAGTCCACTGAGTGCAATGAATAGGAACTGAGGAAGACTTTCCTCCATAATCAAGCTGCTCCTACACCTTGTCATCTACCCAGAGAGTCAGAGAGTGAACCTGCTCTCCTTTGCTGGATGCAGCCTCCCATCCATGCCCTGCAACTTCAGACTGCAGATGGAGGGAATGGAAAAGGGGCAGCCCTTATCTTTCCCTCCAACAACTCAGATTTGCTCTTGCCATACTTGGTCAATTGTGCCGTGGCTCACTGTCTCTGCCTATGCCTGGCTTTCACTTTTGTCCATCTTGCAGGCATACTTTCATTCTGTGTGTGTGGTTTGCTCAGTCTGTGCTAATTATGCCCTTGACATATGCAGCAGAACTGCTTGTGTCTATAACAGCATGGAGGTGAAGGAGGTTAATTAACTCGGAGGAAGGAAGCTGAGTGTCCCTACATAACACCCCCTTCCATATGCATTAGTTTTGAAGCCTGAAGACACTGTTTAACCAAACACAGCCCACAACTTACTAACTTTCTTGTTTCCTGCCTTTCTTCCCCATATTACCAATGCTGCTTAGGATGGATGACACTGAAGCTAATGAAAAGCCTCACAGAAACAGTGGTCTCTCCAGAGAAAGTAGTGCCTCATTTACAAGATGATCGGCCTTTCCCCACTGAGTGCAGGCAGGATGCTCCAGTGAACAAGACACTGGCATGCTTTCCTGGCTGGGAGCAATGTTCACTGCACTCACTGCAATGGGATTTGCTGTACCAGATGACCATCTGTTACCCCCAGCCTGCTGGGTTCCTCCTCTCCAGTGCTCCCAGACTGCATCAGCATCCACTACTCCTGTCCCTCACTTGCATGAGCCACCGATGTAGACCTACCAAATTTGCCGTTGACCTGCTGGTGAGGAGCAAGACCTCTGTTGCATGCAATCACAGTGCAGAGCAGCTGCCCTTCCCCAGCCCCAGCACACTGCAGGGGGACCTGCCTCAGAGCTGCACTTGCTGCACAGGAGCTTTCAGTAGCAGAGTCTATTCCAAATATACATCACTTAGGGGATTCCTGCAGTCAAATGGGACCTCATGGGATATCAACAACCTCAGCTGCAGCTAAGATGCATCACTTCTGCCCCACAGTGTGATCACATGCACCAATATAACACGGATGTGCCTGGGTCAAGCCACACATGTGTTTCTTGAAGACTAAATTTGAGGGTGGCAGCTGCATGGCACTCAGGCCCCTGACTTCTGTTTTCTGTTGATGCACAACCTTGAAAGACTGTCTGTCCTTCTTCCTCCTCACCCCTCTCCACAGCCACCCCCCTCTAGCATACTTTATCTATTACGGCTGTAAATCCTTTGCAGCAAGCCAGCTGTCTCTCTGTTTGCACAGCACCTTGTGCAGGGTCTTACAGGTGCTGCTGGAATATAAACAGCAATACAGCTTTAATTATAAACCCTGCCGGGAGATGGACAGCGCAAGCCTACAGGTTTGTGTCTCAATCAAGAGACTCCACAGGGGCCACCTTCTCGGTGCAGCCCCATTTTAGTGTCTATTGGGCTGCTGGTAAGAGAGGCTAGTTATGCTCCTTTCTTTCCACTTTCAATAATTATAGGTCTCCCAGGAAAACTGGCCTTAGAGTGGAAATTTTATAAAGGTTTTAAAAGATTTTATTAGAAAGGATTTGGTTCCTGTGCAATTATTAGTTTAACAAGGCACTTTGTTCACCTTCTGCACTAGAACTGTTATCGATCACACTGCAAACGGAAGACCTAGCAAAAATTTATATAGAGAGAAGCACACCGTCTTTGTATTTGTATATAATAGGTACACTGGCATATATTTATATGTAGTCACTGAAAAGGTCCTGAAAGTGTACACAAGATGTGTCTAGTTCTATATACGCATACTTACACAGAACCCATGTGTAAAAAAGCTCACAGGTGTGTCTGTCCTGTCAGAGTGTATTCATTTCACTCACTGATGGCAATACATGGTCTCAGAGTTTGTGGATCAAGTGTACCTGCAGACACCAGACAGGTCCTGCCTCAGAAAACAGGTATCAGCTGCTTTAGGTCCTGTTTACAGTTTGGGCCATCTCTGCCCCAGAAAGGCTTGAGTTACACAGTTTGGGGTTAGGTCTGGAGTTCTACAGATGGAGAGGTTCAAGTTTGTGGCCAGAGGCTGAGTTATTAGCACAGAAACAGGGAAAGCAAAGCTGGAAAGATTCAGAAGGTGGGGTGCTTGAAATCTTCCAGTGACAAGTGTCATGTACAGAAATTATTATTTCTTTTCCTTTGCAAATTTTGTTGCTGCTCGTGATCTGGAATTTGATCAGAAAGGATTCTGAACCAAGGGTTTGGTTCAAGCCGTCAGGATCTTGAAAATTACTTTAAACATCTGACCCCTTTCAGAACCCCTCCTTGCCCTAGATGTAAAATCGTGCTCTGATTTCCTGACTGGAGCTATCCCTTTTGTATGTCTTTCCCAGCCAGTAAGTGCCTGGTACTCCCAGCACCGTGGCTTTCCCCTCTGGATGGCAGCCTGGTACAAGCAGCCCATCTCAAAAGCTCTGACTCATGGCTGCGCCAAGCACCTGCATGGTAAAGGCAGGAGGGAAAAAAGCAACTTAGGAAGGAAAAGATAAAAATCTCAGCTGCTTACTGATGCCAGACCAGCTCCATCTGCAAAACAGTAGACTGGTCCAGGTAGACTATATGAGCATTATGCCCCTTCTCATATGAAAACTGGAGTAATGGAAAGATGGAAGGGGCCAAATGCTATTAAACACACTGTCTACCAAACCCATACTGTTCCCTGCCCACCACTGGGATGTGCTCGTGCAGCATGGGGAGAGGAAGGCTGCAGCCCCCTACTCTCTCCAGGTTAATCTCCCTTTCCATGTACCCCCAGAAGTTATCCCACTCCCAGCTCAGGAGGCACAGATGGGTTGAATTTTGCACCTCCACAGCTCTGCTGCAGTCCAAAGGCTGGACTAAAGAATGTCCACTAAAAATGTAGAACAATCTCAGCAAATACAGAGAAAAACGCAATGGAGAAAAACAAGCTGAAGTCGCTGGTGCCCTGATATACAGAGAAACTCTTGAGATATGTTTAGCTTAAAGGCTTGCTGCCTTTGGCTTGAACACATGCTGATATGATTGCCTGAGTCCAGAGGCTTCCCCATGCCAGGATCAGAAAATCGGATCCACTGGACTGTCCGTGCTGTGCTGGATCAGAGTCAGCTCCTGACTCTTGTTAAGTTTGTAGCTTGGAGGCTTCATGGTGCACACATAGCTTGTCCACAGGGACCCCACTACACCCCAATAACCACAAAGTCTTTTGACAGGGAACAGGTTTGGTTTCAACCAACTGGGGATGAACTGATAGGAAAGCTTTTTGCATTCACATTTTCACCAGTGTAAGATTTCCCCTTGAGTGGCTCTGGGTCTCTACTTTGCTCTGTGGCAGGTTAGTCAGGATGTACAGGCACCTTTCATCTATTTTTTTAGCAGTGCAGGAGACCTTTCAAATTCATTACATTGTTGGGCTGAAAACTGCAGCTAAACTTGGCTGTACAGATCTAGCAACACATCACGAGAAATGGGGATGGAGGCGTACTTTGCACAGCAAATCCATTTCCATCAGTTTGCATGGCAGTGGGGTTTTTTTTTCTTTTTACCCGTGTGTCTTTCCCTCCCTGTGCTCACACACCTCTCCTGCAGCAAATGACTCAGTCTGTTTACAGAGAAGGAAAGCTAATAGAAACCAGGCAGAATTCAAGCCTCTCTGGGACTGCTTTACACACTGACAAAATCATTCTTTCCTCCCCACGTTAAATATTCATGACACTCAGATTTTTAGATACAAAGGTACATTTTGTTTCTAAATGTGTTAATCCAGAATAGGCTTCTCGGCACCGGAGTTTTCTTTTCCACCCACTTTCAGAGGAAAAAAAAAAAGGGTGTGTGCTCCGAAAGTAATGCAGTCTGACTTCATTTCGATCATGTCTCTTTTGGGGGTTGTTTTGATCTGGGAGCAATTTTGCCATGATATTTATGGCCTGAACTGCTATTTGTACAATGTTGGGCTTTTGTGTACACGTGAGTGTGTGTCCCTTGTACAAATAACACATCAACATCTCCATGCTTTCCAGCCTGTAGTTAAGCCCATAAAACAAGATGCTTTAACAAAAGCCCCATATATTACTGCCATTCTGAATATTTGTAATTTTGAGACAATATTTACATAGACTGTTAAGGCTAAGCTCCTGGGCCCGCTGACAGATCACAGGCAGCTGAAAGAACAATGTGTGTGCTGCAGTTTAGTACTAAGCAGGGAAAGAAAAAAAAAAGCCAAAAATACAAGCAAGATAAAAAAGAACAGGCTTATGTATTAACAGACACATAAAGCAAACAGCAGAGAAAGAATCAAGTGGAAAATCGTATTGTACAAAGCAACACTGGAAGAGATCTGGATTTGGATTGAAGCTACCAGAGAGGTGCTTCGAAGCGGGGTATCATCTGTGCCCCTATCTCCACCTTTTTATTGCAAGCTAAAAGCTAGGTTTTTCAAAGAACTCTACTCCAGAGTTGAGTTATGATCAATCCTTCCCTCATGAAAACATCAATAAAAATAAAAATAAAAAAAATCCAGAAATTTGGTTTTCTCCTAGGATTCTTCGTTGATTTTGTTCTTGTTTAAAAGCCCCACAATGTTACAAGTTCACATTGGTTTCATTCTCTGGAATTGATCTGTGCCTACACAGTGGACAAATTTAGATATTGCAAAAACCTGGAAAAGATTTCCATACTTCCTCTTCTCTTTAAAAAAGAAAGCTATGTGTAAAGCTATGTGGTTTAGGAAAGCTGACTGTATCACAGTGGTGCATGCCATGTGTCAGACTGCCTATGCTCTCGTCTCACCCATCTCCGAGCAGAGGAGTTGGTTCCCGTTCAAGGAAGGGTAGTTACTGCAATGGTAGTGCCAGAAGGCTGGGGTGTCGCAGCTGAAGACTCATTGATCCACGTTGCTCTCTCATGCATGGATGGTGAGATGCTTACATGATCACAAAGATCACAAAGCCTCCTGAGATCTTAAAATAAACCACCATTGATCTCAGTTTCCCTTGAGCATATTCAGCAGCTGATTACAAAGCCATTCATGCAATAAGTTGGACCAGAGGATATCTCCTCAGCCACCCAGAGCTGTTCCATACCACTCCTAAACTACTGCTCTCCACTAAGTGTCCCTTACTCTTTCAAGGGATTTGGCCTTTCCACTAACTCTCCTGCTTTCTTTTGTGCCAATTTACAGTTTTTGTGGCATTATTCCAGTGGTATCTGAAACATGTAGTGCACATTCAGTATATGAAGACAGGAACTAGGATGTGTCTTTGAGGTCTGGAAACAGAAATGAGGGAACAGATGTTAGCTTGAACACCTTCAGAAGATGGCTAACCAGGACCTGGGTCTGAGCAAAACATTTAAATAGGGGTAATTTGGTGGCAGCAGGGTCTCAAATTATCTAATGTCCATTGGGAAAGATCCACCAAATTACAGTGCCAGATCAGCTGGGTATAAAAGGTCATCATGATCCACACCACAGAAACCACAATCAAATTAACACTAATTGGAAATTACAGCTGAGAGACCAAAGACTGAATGGGCCATGAAGACTGAACTCTATGTTCTCCTCAGGGCTCTCAAATCAGTACTAAAATCACTTGCATTAAAAAGAGAATAACTATTCTCTCCAGGTTCCAGGTTCTTAAATATTTTAAAATCTGTGATTCACCCCCCATGCAGAAACAGTGTTTCATCAATATTATGCATTTGCAGTGTGGTGGAAAGCCCCAGTCTGAAGTCTTATTGATGTAGATGCTGTACATAGTCATGATTTCTTTCAAAATAAGCTCACAACCCACATGTACTACCAATTGTACTGCACATTGGCAATGGGCTTTTTTATGGTTTCCATCAAATGCAGTTTAAACCAAAATGTCCCCAACGTGCAAGGCTACAAAAAAGAGTTGTCCAGCTTCCAGTACATGCCTGACCTCCTCTTCATAGTCCCCAAGCTTATAAAAGGAGTGTAGTGACCCCTATTAAAGAGACACCATTCGAGAGACAAAAGACTTCTGAGGACATAGCTATTTGATTTAAGCTGACTTCCTGATCAGTATAGACCACACCGTTTTACTAGGTTATTTACTGGCAGTAAACCATTACCCAGTGTTTGAGGCGTACCTTTCATGAGGCTTTGAGTTGGTGTGATTTCAACCTATGTATACCATTGTTGAAATCCTCATTGAGTATTTTCTTTCAGTGGGCTGCCATAACTGCCAAAAAAGTGGATCTTATTTCTACTTTGACTTTCTCTGGCTTTCTCTTCTAACCCTTCATTCTTTGTGTACCTCTTTTGAGACAACAAGGAGGTTGGCCATTTAGTCGTCTGGATTTGCTCCCTATGACTATGCTTATATACCAAAATCTACAACTTCACTTTCTTCATGTTCCAGATCTGCCCTGTAGGAGACTATATCCCCTTTAATGTGCACTGCTTCCATGGCCCTTATCCCGGACTATGTTGTCAACCTTTTCTCTAACGCCAACACATCTCAAACCTCAGGAGAGGTTTCCAGTCCCATTTCCTTTCTTCCTTGCCCTGAAAAAGGTCAGTTCTGCACTAGCACCACACTCGTGCTTTCTCTGACTACTCTGCTAGTATTCTCATGTCCTGGGAACTGCCTTTATATACTAATGTCAGAGCTGGTAAGCTGCAAGTTACTCCCATGAACATCATTGATGGGTCCATTTCCAGAGGGAAAAGCAGTAGATCTATTCTAACTTACAGAGATAGCAATGAAACTGGCTTCTGGATGAGGAAGGTTTCACCATAAGTAGGAGTAGAGACAAAATGAACTCATTACTGCTTTCACCCAGTGCCAGGTATTAAAAGAATTTAACTGTTTTAGTGCAATTGGCCTTTTTTGTTATGTATACAGGCTTCATGATGGACGAGTCGTTAAAAAATAAATACAGAAGTAATGATGGTAGCAATCACAGAAAGCAATTTTCAGATATAATAAAGAGTCTCCTGGATGTGTACAGCCTGTGCTACACTATTGATTTCTTCCTTTCTTTATTGCACTTCACTCCTTTCAGTTCACCGAAACCCCAACCCTAGTGCTGCCTAGCCTGCCAGCCAACAGCTCTGACGAGCAGCCATGAATTATTAACATGCAGGAGCCCTTTAATTGGATGAGCTGCAATTAATAATTCATTGGAGGTGCTTGCGGAGAGAAGGAGGGAGGGGAAGTGGGGGAGGTGCTATTGCTGAGAATTGGGCCTACAGTACGGGAGAAAGTGGGAACCTGAGGTGTTCCAGCTGGAGCCCCCAAAATGATTGCTGTGTGCCTGGCTGCAAGAATAATGAGACGTAGCTAGAAGAGACCTGCCCAGGAGAACGAGAGAGGCTTTTAGAAGTGTGACCCACCATTTGCAGACACTGCTTCCAGCACGTGAAATGCATGGCACCATGCCTAGAGATTGCAACATGAGGAGCCCGCAGTAGGGTACAGAGCTCAGCAATGAGCCTGTCTCCCACCTGTGTCCCCAGTGCTCTTTGAAACAGCCCTAGCATCTCATCCCCATTGTGTTTTCTCTCCCTGTGAATGATCCAGAAGCAGAGCAGAATAGGCACGTGGGAGTGAAGCTGTTGCACACTGCTTTCAGGGCTTCAACAACAAATTAATACTACTTTGCCATGCACGGGCTTGCTGGCTTCCAGCTGACAGGCAAGACCACAGACCATTAATGTTAATTAATATTTACATTACAGTGTCCCTGGAGGGCTCAGTTCAGGTCTCTATTGTGTGTCCAATCCTAAAAACATATGGAGGATCAGGTCCCCTCTTGTGCTACTCAGTCCACAAACACATACAAAGACACACTCCTCTGCTTGGAAATAGCTTTTTTCTTTTGCTTTTCATAACTTGTATTTTTTATGGCTTCAGTAAAGAAGCCTGGATGGCTATTAAAAAAAAATGAAGAAAGGAAAATAGGAAAAACAAAGCAAGATTTAGTGCTTGTAGCAGTAGCAGGAACGACAATTCCATACCAATTCTTTTCTTTGCCCCTAACGTGTGGATAAAAGATGCATGAGAGTCCTGGCATACAAAGACCACTAATATATTTGAGACATGGACAAGTTATTGGGTCATTTAGCCTGCCTCTTTCCATACGATACATTGCTGAATTTCCAGTGGTTGTCCCTGTTCTGACCTTAGAAACAGAAGGTGCATGACTGAAGCCTGC
>VZTL01025753.1:0-19498 GCA_013400535.1 Scopus umbretta
TGGATCAGATCTACTGTTTACCTTCCAGTGATTAATTCCACAAAACGTCTTCCTTAGGCCTAGCTTCTCTACCTTCACAGAGAAAACACATCTTGAATCATCATGTACTCTGCTAGGAATCTCACACAAAACTTGATTTGACAACCAAGACCAGAAACTAATGTAATTCACTCATGAATATTTTCTTTAATTAAACAAATTAGTGGGTCAAAACTCTGGCCGCATTCAAGTCACTGGAAATTTAGCTGCTGACTTTCATGAGTCCATGAACCCCACCAAATGATAAGCAGTTTTAACATAAACACCCCCACCCCCTCATGCAATATTGTGCTCTTTGTGGCTGTATTTCCAGCATCCCTTCAAAACTGTCAGAAAATATCAAGGAAAAGAGTATTTAGTCAAGGAAAAAATAGAATTTTTTAAATTAATACGTTTTGGAAACGCCTAAATTTTTTTCCTTCTTCCCCTTTCTAAAACTACCTGTACCCAAACATACAGAGTCACAGACAACGCTAACTTGAATATGTTTGAAATAGTATCACAGGGAAGTCAAGAAATTATCAGAACATAGAAAGCAACTTGTAAGCAAGTGTACTTTCTACAGTAAGCATTTGGTTTGGGATACAATCAATGCTTCTATAATGGCAATGATTCAAAGAATATTTGTGTGACATGGTATGGTGGGATTTCTTAACAAAAGTCTCCAGAATAAAAAATTCAAAGATAATACATACTTGTAATAAGCCATATGATGGTTCATCAAAGAGATTTTCAAAAGACTGAGACAGAGACTTGTTCTGAGAATTCACAAGAAGAATCCGTTTATCCTGTGGAGATCTGCAATAAAATTAAAAAAGGGCTTTTGGAAGTACTACCAGTTTTTCCTGAAAATGTTTTTAGAACATCTACTGTTTTTTGAAGTCACATTTCAGGTTTTGTGCAAAAAATGCAGGTTTGGTTCAAGATCACTCTTAGTTCTTGGCAAAAGTTCACCAGCTAACACACTGCAAAACAGGACTTCCATTTTTCGCAGTATTAGCCATCATCATATTCATTCTGAATTGTACTATTTCATTCTTTGTAAAATCATGATGCATATGAGAAATTTTTGAGGAATTACTCTGGAAGATAACTTTTGTCACTCACATGTAAACAAAGTTTTCTTCAACTATAGTTTTCTATATTTGACAATGGACAACAAGAGATGACACAGGAAAGGAAATCTAGTGAGAGACAGTCAGCCTCAACACACATATACTGAAATGCCTTTAATGTAACAGAGGACACGAAAAAAAGCCCATTTCACTATATACAGTTAAGGAATTCTTTCTATGAGTTAGTAAATCTTACATTAAGGCACCCCATAAAACATTACATAAAGGAATACAAACTGCTTTTCAATGTATGAAAGCACATGAACAAATTTCTAACCAACAGTATTACCACAGCTCCTGTCAGAATAATTCTAAGATTCATACCGATCGGAGCTAGAAAACACCACAGCCATTGTTTTGTGAAACAGAACCATCTCAGTACAGCCCTGCAAATGTGTTTCTGTGTAGATTCCAAAAGCTGAATGAACACAAACCCGATTTGGCCTAACTCACTGCATTTGTACACTCTTGTTCTTCAATGTAACATTTGCTTCTCTGACAGGCTTGCACAGGCAGACGAAAACAGTAACAACAAAGACACTGGAACCACGCTGCTCCTAGTATTTAATCTGTTCTTTTGCTCTCGCCCCCACCCCAATGTCCCATCTTCTCCCCTCCTCTGGCACAGATGCCCCATCAATTCATTAACCAGCTCCTGAATCACCAATTTTCAGCTCAATGTGTGACTAAAGGGAGAACAGCTCAGAAGCCAGGATGACACTCAAGCCTCGGAGTTGGTAGCCAGGCAGAGGAAAGCCAAACTTGGCCATCTGACTCTAATCCATCAGACAGACTTACATTTATAAAATACCTCTCTATTGCTGTCTCCCAAAGTTTAAATCCACTATTTCTATCTTTGAAAGAAAAATTACTTTTAGTTTTATTAGTACCTGCATCATCTACCATGTTATTAAAGCCAAAGATAAGAACTTTAATAAGCTTTATCTCTCTCCCGTTCCAACAGGACAGGACACTGTTAACACTGACGGATATGAAATGCAACAAGAGATCTCATTTTGAGACAGCCAGACACCGCAGTCATAGTTCTGAGGCAGCAACGGTTAATGAAGCTCAACTGGCTTTTGCTAAAAAGCAGCACAGGGGCAAAGGCTGAGTCATGTATTACGTTTTCCTTAACTAAAAGAACAAAAACTTTGTACCATATCTCCATTTTAATTAAACATTCTTTCTGGACAGCCAGTTGGGTATCAACAGCTACTTGGGTAATGTTCAAAACAAATTTATGAGCTAGACATGTTATTAAGCACTTATTCATAATACTGTGAGTTAGAAAGTGTCATCTATACATGCTGTGTTTTCTCAATATTAGGCTGCTGCCACCGAACTAGGAAGCGCATAAATCCTTAAAGCAACAAATTACAAATATTTTGTTCAAGATTAGGCACTTCACACACACTGATTTCAGCAATGACATGATACTTTACAAGGAATGACATGCCCCTTTATAATGGTGTTAGAGAAGGGCAAAAACTTCTGAGGTAATAGGAACAGAGGAAGAAAATACCTATGACAGAAAGATATTTTAGAGAAAAGCTGAAGTTTCTGCCTTAACATCAATATCCCATATATTATAAACTAGAGTTTGGGATAAACAAGTCATTGTGCTGCCAAGTATTCACTTATGGCATCCAGAAAGCTAAGTAAGCATCTTTTCCTAGGGGAGGTTGTGAGCTTAAATACATCATGTACTAAAGCATAAATAACCATTAGGAAACAACAGAAACATACAGAGACTGAAGCCTGCCATTTCCACAACCTGTGGCTTTTTTTTTTTTTTGCTTTCCTTAAAAAAAAAAAAATATCATTGTAATTCACGACTAGATGACAGAAAAGAATTTGGTGCCAGAAACACAACTTAAGTGGAAGAGAGGGATCTAAGTAACAAAACTAAAACTGGAAGTTCCTGCTTGGCTCAGTGCTTAACTTTGTTCAAATTTAGTTTCAATAGCTGCCTCAGCTTTTTGCTTTAAAGTTCCCAAAGTTATCTGCTGTTGCATTCATCAACACTTACACTGTTTGAGGTGGCAATACTAAGCAGCTTAAGCACGTCCTGAATGCTTGAACATCACCTCAAGTTTCCCTGTCTCACCTTAGAAGGGAACTCCATCTGGTAAGCATTCCTGGACACCCCAGCGCACAGCTGCTGGGTCAGACTGCAAAAACCCTAGCCACTGCCTTCTTTTAAAATCAGACACATGAGGACATGACTGCTTCTTTTCATACAGTTTCTTCCCCACCTGACAGCTATTGTTTTGTATTGTCCTCCCAAGACGAATGTCCACATCACCTGGCAAGAGGCTATGAAGGACAAGAACTAAGAATCCACTGGGTCAAATAAAGGAAGAATGATTAAGTGCCCACTCACTCACCACAGACCATCTGAAAGAGACAGTCTTTGAAACAAGAACCAAAATCACTACCTGTTTCATTTTCATTCAGTGACTCACCAATAAGCATTAATTTTACATAGTAATGTGGAGTATAGTTTTTTTTGCAAACTGGAAATAATGCCCATTATGTGCACAAAATGTCTAACATTATTGACAACCAAATGCTGAACCTAGATGTCTGGCCTATAGGAGCTCAGGTGTCCAAATTCATAAAATGGTTTAAGGTATTCTGGTATGTTGGTTTAGATTCCTGGTTTTTTTAAAACCTTTCAACCATGAACTCAAAAGATACAAAAAACTTCCTGAAGATGAAAAGACAAAATAACTTCTTACATAGCAGAACAGTATCTTGTTGTAAGTATTTTATGCCTTTGAGCAAAAAGTATTAAATATAAAATAAGCTTAGTCCAGGTGTCTCAACATTAAATACATGAAACTCTACCAAAATTAATGCAAGTATAACTACAGATCTGTAGGTGCAGTACTGCATTTTAATTATCAACTTTTCTATTGCTTATTGCTTTTTCTGTGTGTGTGTATATATATATGAGTATAAACACCTACATACTATATTCAATAAGCTCTTTAAATAGTGGCAACTAAAAAAACCCAGTGGCATGAACTCATTAAATTGCTTTTGTTAAAGCCTCAAATGGACTAACTGGAAAGAAGGCATAAAGGAAAAATCTTTAAAGTTTCTAGTTGATAGTTAATCACAAGAACAAAGTTTTGATTAAGTCAATGCAAACCAGCTCGCTATACTATCAAATGCACTCACTAGGCCTACTTAAAACTTGGTCGCGTTCATTAAATACGTTATGGCAATCAGTTAGAAAATTTGAAATACGTTGCCACAGTACACAGGCAAGAGACCATATAGATAGGGTATAAAGCTTTCAGCAACTTGCCAAACACCATAGGTGTTTTTCCAGTGTTTACTGCATAGGTTGCCTCAAAAACCTGCCCTAGCCTACCAGCAACTTGTCAGAGGATACCCACAAATAAGTAAACACAGAGCAATATGCTCAAAAAGGAACAGTTTCCTTGGGGGGGAAAAGGAAGGAAGGTCGGGGGATGGCATGACAACAATATTCCCCTGTGCTTGCAGAAGTAGTGAAATTAGGAAACAAAATAAAAGGATGTTTAAGGAAGAACTCAAAGGGAACCTAGACGAAAAAACTCAGGATTTAAGATGGACTTGTCACCCAGGATTTCCTAATCTACAGTTATACAAGAATATTCTTACTTACACCTTTACCTTGTCCCCCTAATAGCCTCTCCTTTGGTCTTCTTGACTTGTCCCCTCAAAAAGTTCGCATACAGTGCTACAGCCAGTACCATTTCACCAGCTGGCCACGCTGACCATGCTACCTTCTCCAAGCAGTTGACAACTTCTGATTGTCACAGACTCCAACGCCACATCTTGACACTGCCTTTCATAAATCAGTTCAATGAATATACAACCTTCATGTCCTATTGGCTTGCTCTCCAGCCTAACTGTATTACTCAGCAACAGCCTTCCCTACCTATCGAAGGGAACTCTGACCTCACTGATGCTACCAACGTGAGAAGAGCCCTCTATAAGGATTCCCACAGCCATTTCACTATCCACCTTCAAAGCTGACATCAGAATATTATGTTGCAAGTGATGATAATGAAACACTTTTGACTTACACTGATGTTAGACCTGTTACACTTCACTGTTTCTTCATGGTCTACCTACTCTTATTTACCCTGTTTCCTTCTTAAATTATATTTACCCCTACATGGTGAAAGCAAAACATTTTTATTTTATTATGCATTTATGCTATGCTGATCAAAAAGGCTTTTATCCAAGTGAAAAATTTGGAGGTAACACAATGTAAATACACAACAAGTATTTAACACCATGATAGGGTCTAACTATGTTTACATTCAGAAAGTTGATTTGAAGAGTAGAGACCAAGTGTGAAATACTCCCCACAGCAAGAAATTACAGGGGAACAGAATTCTGGGGGAAAACTTTTATATGCAAATTGATTTACTTGACAGTACTATAAGTTACCTCAGACACTGATGTCAATACTCAGATACTTCACATAAAGAAGATGATCTCAAATTTTAACCCAAATTATCCTATTTAATAGAAGTGGTTAATGAAGGAGTTAACTTTACACTGAGTGTTCATGCGAAGCTTCTGTACCCACTAGAGGGAGCTACTGAGGTATTGCTGAGCTAAAACACTTCAACAGATTTTAACCGGTTCATAAATTGATCCAACAATTTTAAAACTTCAGCCTACATTCTGAATGCGTATGTGAAATTACAGTTTCAGTCACCTTGAAAATTGATTCTATTAATAAAAAAGGGAAGAGAAAATACATCAGGAAGTGTTAATCAGAAATGCATTACAGAATTAAAAATGTAAACCAACAATCCATATTTTAAATCAGAACTAAGAGTTGTCTGATACTTACTCATTCAGCACAACATGCTTTTCAAGGCATTTAATTAATAGTTTGCTATCTCCATGATGAAAATGAAGAGCTGGAAGCTTGACATCATCCTTCAGACAGAACACCAAATAAGACCATCCCATGCCTTCTTTGTTTTGTTTGATTGATTTCAGATCTGTCAAACTGAACAGGAACGACCACTTGCTTTCTCCATTTGCATGAGTTGTAGCATCTTAAAAACAAAATTACCACACAATTTTTAGTTTGAATTCCAGTGTCAGCAATTACAAATGCATCATATCTGTCACTTTTCCTAAAAAACAAACCCCAAACCAAAACACAAAACCCAGTATTGGTTCTGATAATAAAGTGTGTACTGTAACTACTGTAGCTGCTATTTCTGGATTTCTCTTTGTGTCTCCTCCTCTTCTACACACTTCTAAAATAACGAGCAAGTCCATCAGACTGCTCCCTTAAAGTTATGCCTACAGTTTATAAAAGTGATCCAGCACTTAAATATACAACTGCTGTACCAAATTCCAGCAGCAAGCTGGCATCACCACCAGCATCTCCACCAGGTAGTACTACTTACTCAAACGAAATGTGATACACATTACAATACTGTATGCTATATATTGCACACAGTATTAGCCACATGTCGTAAGACTGCTACCAAAATAAGGGAGAACGAATTGAAAATCTCCCCAACCACCCCTCTCTCCCATACTGTGCAGGCATGTATACACTGCACAAGACTGTAAACATTCAAAGAGAAGGGATTAAATCGCACTTTACCAGAGGACACAAAATTGCCAGCATGCCTGGAGGGAATCTGGCACACCCCCTGGCATGCCCCCATCAAATTACAGCAACTGGCAAGAAGTGGCAAAGAGCACAATCCAAGTCAGTAGTGCGCATTGACACTCGCTTTGGATGAAGATTTACTCTAACACCAAAAGATGAAAAATCAATACAAACCAGTGACATAATACGCCATCCTATGCCTGACAGAGATGCTGGTTTTAGCTTTGTATCACATTAGCACTAAAAGCTCCTCTCAAACACAGTATTCTTGGAGCAAGGACTGTGCTTTACGCAAAAACATTCATTATCTTAAGTCCAAACCCTGCACTCACACATGTCACAGATGGCATTTAAAACCGTCACAGATATGGTGAAACAAGCACAATGGTCTCCAGTTATAGGCTGAGATATAATACAGGCAAAACGAGTATTATAAAGAAAAATACTATGGGAGAATAAGGAAAAAAGATTACTTGAGAATCACTGTCCTTCCTCCCACACTCCTTTTTTTTTTGTTTGTTTCTTTTTTTACAACATACCTACTGAGACACTCTAACAAAAATGATGTAGTTATAAAGTTATTTTGCCAAAGTAAAAAAGACAATATTAAAAAAAAGACCCATGTACCACATAACTACACATTCCATCTCCCTCTGCTGTTGCAGTACAGAAAGGCATTTGAATAGTAAAACACTGTACTGGGTTAACCCCAGTTGGCAACTAAGCACCACACAACCACTCGCTTGCTCCCCCTCTTGCCCCACTCTGTGGGATGGGAGAGAATATCAAGGAAAAAAGAAAAAAAAAAAAAAAGTAAACTCTACAGGTTGAGATAAAGGCAGTTTAACAGGCCCACAGAGGGAGAGAAAATAATAATAATAAAAGAATATACACACCATTTGATGCACAATGCAATTGCTCACCACCCACTGACCGACGCCCAGCCAGTCCCCGAGCAGCGATCGCTGCCCCCCCAGCCAACTCCCCCCAGTTTCTATACTGAGCGTGGCGTTAGGTGGTATGGAATAGCCCTGTGGCCAGTTTGGGTCAGCTGTCCTGGCTGTGCCCCCTCCCAGCTTCTTGTGCACCTGGCAGAGCATGGGGAGCTGAAAAGTCCTTGATCGGTATAAACACTACTGAACACACTGATGTCTTAGTTGTTGCTATCAACATTATTCTCATCCTAAATCCAAAACACAGCACTTCTCTAGCAATTTCAAATAAAAATTAGGTTGGATGCAGATGGAAGCTACTTCATTGTGAATTTTTTTCCACATCCATAGACTCACCTCTTACCACAAATGACTCCTAGGTTTTCAATTCCTAATAAAATCCATTTTACTGTGTGTAAAAGGCAATTCTTTAGCTACAAGTTACCATAAACAAACAAACGAAAAAATGAAACAAAAAAAATCCCCACATTTATTTTTTAAGTACCTCCATTTGAATGAGGTTTCTTTTTAAAAGAGACTGTGGTGACCATGTCCCATTCTGCTTCATAACTACTTGGACGGTCTGTTCCTCGGGAACATTTTTCTTTAGGAGTTTGAGTCCACTCCACAACAGAACTGGAATCCTGAGGAAAAAAACAAAAAAGTGACTGTCAAAAAACACACGGCATGAAAATCAAGCTAGTTTCTCAGATTCAACAAGAATAAGCATCTTCATTTTCACAGACTAAAAGAGTTTGTAGTATTAAAAACCTGAGAAATATGATACAGTTCAAAACATTAAATTTGGACTTATAACTAAGAAAAGAGGTTTTACTTAATAAATGCAACACAGTATTAAAAGATCCTAGCCTCTTTTCCAGCCTCTAAGAACATAAACTTTTTATTTAAACGTTAAACTTAAATCTTTCTTCTTTAGTCACATCCTCTTAATACTGCTTACATACCACATATCATTGGATCTTGGAACCTCCATAGACTTCTATTTTTATTTTGCATTAGAATAGTACCTCTGGTTTGAGTCTAGTTATGAAGAGTGAATCGCCAGACTACAACCTAGTAGATGCAGGGGGACTGGTGACCGTGATACACGCATTTGGTCTTTATTATTCATACAGACAGTCCCCTTCTATTTTATATATATGAATCAAGTAAAAACTATATACAGTCACCTATACATGTATCCCAATAACCTGAGCTGGCCTGCAATCCACAAATACGATTCCAACACGTAGCTATTAATACCAATGATAATCACAGAAATAGATTTTGCTTCCAGTTATGCGCATAAGTTAACACAAAATAAAATCTCTGGAGAAGCAGAATGAAGAACAACAGTAACTAAGAAACATACCTTTCCAGCACAGAGGATATTAGAAGTATCCAAAGTATCATCCAGTGGTCTCCAGTCTACTATTACTTCATTTTCCTACAATACACACAAAAAAATTCAATACTACACAACAAAGCACTTTACTTGCTCACAGTATGGTTATGGTACAACCTACACCTACATATATAAACGATGCAAACATTATGTGACATTTGTTCATCTACAAAATCATATACTTAAGACATTTAAGATTTGCCAAATACCTTATGTGCTTCACCAACAAATACACAAAGTTTCCATAACTGTATTATGCAAATACCTTTTCTATGACACGTAGTACTCCTGATATTAAGCTGTCCTGGTCATCATTTTTTCCACAGGATGAATGAATGAAAACTCCTTCTTGCTCATATACAACCTATAACAAAGCAGGCAGTGAAATAAAAACCAAGATTTTAAAATTGTTTCTCTCTCCTGTGGTACTCATTATCATTTTGACTCACCTACATAAGTTGAAATTAACACCTCTACCTTGTTAGAGGTTTTGTTACCTTTCCTTCCTCCTCACCCCCAAGATCTGAGTCTTTCACTTACTTAAATCAAGAAACAGTAGAAAATAGAACTTGTTAAATTTACTCTAAGCAATGCACCAACTATTATTACTTTGCCAGTAAATCACAAAAAATGCATTCAATACCTAGTATTTTTTTCAATCAGCAGGCAGAGGTTCATACGGAAATACTACACAGCTTTCAAAACATTAAAAGGCTTTCTTACATAGTCTACCTTTCCCCCACTTGCCATTTAAGCATGTTGAAATTATAACTTTAATTTAAATTAAAAATGGACAGTCTAGTGTACAAAAGATGAAATAAAAAATTGCAGCTTTAGATTTAATAATGGCCCAATCCTACATTCAGGGTGCATGGCAAAGGTTCCATTTCAAAGGTAGAATATGTGACAGTCAAGTAAGAGAGGCTTGTAGGAGTACACATTGCCCACGTACCTTTTGCATTTAAGCATTTACAAAACTCTGCACAGTATTCTGATCATGCTCTTAAAAAAAGAAAACCAGAGAATTCTTGTCTCTGATTCAGCAGGCTCTTCAAAGCTACATGCTATGCACACTCTTAAAAGCTCTATCAACAATGTAAACGGGGTTCTGTTTTAAACAACTCTCTAAAAGAAGAGTAAAAAGTCCCTAATATACCAAACTTTGATTTTGTGGAAGTGAAATACATCAAATAGCAACAGCAATTTTTTTATGACCATGTTCATTTTCAAACCAAGCTAGAAACACTGCCTTAAGAAATACATATGTTTAAGGGCAAAACCTAATAATTCTTAACTAATCAGAGACAGATATTATATTTCTTTGGTACTAAAATACCAGTATCACTTCTTCTCAACTTACTAGTTTATCAGATTTTAAAAATCATCACATTTGCAGTCAGGCCACTAAACTAAAAGTTCAGGTGTGTAAGCTTAACTAGCCAGACAAGAATAAAGAGCTTAAAAATAGCAATAAAATTCAGTCAACTCATCCTTTCCATTGTAGATTTACTTCTTAAATTTCTCTTCACTTTACACAAGCAAGAAATTTCTAAAGTGTCCTGTTTAATCACAGAAATACCACTTCGAAGAGACCTCTAGCAGCCACTTAGTATAACTTCCCTCTTGAAGTTTTGACACCAAGTTGCCTTTCAAATATTGGAAGCCTTCTTTCCTCATCTCTGTTACAGCTTTTTTGCTTTTCTGTGAAAAAAGATCCTCCTTCTCTTCCTACCAAATACCTGTTTTTAAATTCAGTCCTTATTTATAAGGAACAAGGCAACTTTGGAATTTATTTAGATTTTACCTTCTAGCTATTTGGACCTGGTCTATCACCACAACTAGTCAGAAGTATGAACCAAAGTGATCAATCACTGGGACAGTTGTTCCAGGAAAAAAAAAAACAAAAAAAACCAAAACAACCCTATTTGTATCAGAGTTACACTGGCAGAAGTAAATTTCTGACAATAATGTTAGCAAGTATCAGAAAGTATACCTTCTCAGTCTAGGAGGTATGCAATCTAGCAATTTTTTATTATTTTCCACCCATTAATCTCTCAGAAGGACAAATGTTTCCTTTCACAGGAAAAGAAAACACGTTCCCAATGCCACAGTTGTCATGCAGCTGAAAAATTCTACATTGCTCTGCATAACAGATCGAGCTCTCTGCCCTGTGCTCCACCAAAACAGGAGATAAAACCAAAGAAGCAAGAAGATGCTCAGAAGTTCAGAGGGTATCTGTAAAACAGAGGACTTCTCATGGCGTGGCTTATTTCCCTCCTACTGTTACTCCAGAGAAAAACTCTAAGTTTGCAACGCCAGAAGGCCAGGCTATTGGGATTTAGTCTTATCCATTAACCGGTGCAATCTTGTATTTATTTTTCCAACTGTTATCAACTATTTAACATTAAAAAAATTGCGCTGTTTAAGCTCAGTTATATCATTGAAGAAAAAAAGTTGAGTCACACATAGATGGGAATCTAGAAGATGCAACAAGGTAACTAACTTGAAGAAAAGCTATGCCATTCATCTCACAGAAGATTATCTAGGAAGTGCTTTAACAACTTCTCCAAATGCAAAACATTTTGGAAGTTACCATCTTTGAATTACCTGAAATATCGAGCTGCTCTGTTTAGCAGTACCTTGTAAGGTAACTACATCAATTAATTTGAATAAGCTGATTTTGAAAATATGATTTTATAGTGGTAGCACCTGAAGATTAGCTACAGTGGGCAGCTGTATTTCACACAATGTTCTTAGCACGCTGAAAATTCAAAAATGCTACTAAGTATTCTTATAGCACCTTACAGGAAAATGCAGTTTGCAATAGATTTGTGTTTTCTGGTATTACAGCACTGGCAAGCTATTAGCCAATTCAAAGAGGGAAAGTAATAGTAAATTACACATACAAGTAATAAGTACTAAGGAAAGCATCAAGTTGAAAGATAGCATACCAATTGTTAGATTTGAATAAAAGACCATCCGTCAGTAGACAACTGCTCTAACACTGCGTAGCTCAACCCTGCACACCATGCCGCCCACAGAGGTATTTGCTCAATGCCTTCCCAGCCCAACAACCAGGCAAACGTCTGGTCCATCAGCACACATGGACCTCTTAAGCAGGCAGGAAAACAGACGTTTCAAAAACCAGGCAATAGCAGCATATGCAGCCGCTTGTCTAAACAGCAGGTAACTGAGGAACATATGAGTATCTTGAAACGAGATGTGGGAGGACAGATGTTGGAGGACGATCACAAGCATAGTTAAAATACTATGGACTTGTGTAAGGTGTGCACACAAAATCTATGTAGCGAGATCCTGGAGGCAGTATGGAGGCAGTAGAAGGAACTAGACATGAGCAGGGCAGGATAATGAGCCCGTTCCCCCCCTTATTAGCAGTTAAAGCAACCGTCACACCCCAAACCTGACCAAAACCTGCATCGGTATTACCTGTCAACACCTCCTGCATAGGAAAGCAACCCAATCTCCTTTAGATTTTAATAACTTATTGGCTTCAGTGACAGAGCTGTGTGATCTAGAAAGGCCTCACTATCCACTGTGCAAAAGAATTCAAGAGTTTTAAGATCATCTATCCAGTTGGTTGATTGTGCTTCTTGTTATACAAGACAGAAGAACAAGCTACTGGCTCACCTTCGTTTTGTACTATTCATTATTTTACATATTTCATCACGGTCTCCTTTACAAAGGTGAGAAGTAGGCAAGTCAAGCTCAATCTTTCATTTTCTTTTCATATGGTTAGAGTCATCACTCTTCCTCTAAGTCTACACAATATTAATAAGCCCATCATGAAAAAAGACAAGTTCCTGTTAGTAAGTGCACACCACAGGTGACTACGTAAGTCGACACGGCCCTAGGATTTTGATCAAAACCCAAACGTATTCCTCACCCCAATATTACAGTCCTTCCACCCACCCACCCAGTAAGAAACCTGTGCTCTGTACAGTCAACCTACTGATCACAGAAACAGAACCCTAGGGAAGAAAAGCAGCGTATGTTGCTTAGATGCTCGAGGCCAAAAAAGTTGTCCAGCCATGAAAGGCCTAACTACAAATTTAAACAACAGTACTTTTGTTTTCTTCTATACCTATTTGCAAACAACTGTTTAACTGTTGACAGAGATGCATGTTCCTCAGGTTTACATGTTATTACGTACATGAAAGCTGGACCCTGCTGGTCCCACAACAAACACACAAATGAAAAAAAGAACAGGAGAGTGTTTGTCAAAAGCACATATCAGCACAACAAAAGCAAAAGAAGATGTAGTGTGACAGGAGCTAAACAACTTTGAAATTTACTTGATTTCAACCAACTTTTCATTCTGTCTTGTAGCTGTACTTATATCAGAATTACTCCAAGGTTTTCAGACACCTTACTAGCTTAAAGCTAGTTCTATGCAAAATGGTTTCCAGATTTATCCTTCTATCGTATCCTTAAGTTTCTCAAATGTTTCCAGTCATAAGCAAGACTACCTAAGGAAACTTAGCACTGTAAAAGCACTCAGTTGCCAACTTTTTGTTTCACTTTTTTTTTTTTTTTAAAAGAAATGATGGAAAAAGTAGGAAAAAAATAAGTTTCTATGATTTAAGTATTACTTTTTAATGATCTCCAAATTTCAAGTTTTAAATACCTAAGATTAATTTAAATACACTTTAAATACAATACTTTAAAAACTTTAAATACAAGTTTTACGTACCTGAGCTTATATTCATAGGTCTTTCCTGCTTGTCAAGCAAGTCCACGCTTGCAGTCTGCAAGCATGACTTACAGCACATTTATTTTTCCAGTTCTATAGAATGAAAAGTAGACCCATTGCCTATTTGATGCAGAATCCTACAAGCTAAAAATTGATGCAAGACTTTCTAAACACCACTAATTTTTTTTCCCATAGTTGCTACAGAAGTCAAAGGCAAATTCACAATTCATTCTAATCAGTCATTAGAAGCGCTGTACCGCCCAGAGACCACAGCTATTCTATCTCATATACTGACAGAGGGTCTGTAAAAACAGAAGCACAGCACAAAACCCAGGAAAGCTGCACAAAGGAGCAGTTGCTTACTCACCTACTATAAAAAACAGAGGGAAGCAGCAGGATGTAGGCTCAGTTTACATGTCATGGCACATGCTAGTTGAGGTTCTGGAACACTGTTCAATTATTTATATGCCATGTCCAGTAGAAATTAAGTTTCTGAAGTCCCACTGTTGTCCCAGTAACTTTTTCTGAGAAATAAATGGTATCATTCTTAACACTGTATGGACACAGCATGGGTAATTCCTATCTCCAGCTTATTACGCTGCTTACAACGAGCAGTCAACAGGCAATGTTGTAGCTTTTTATTGCTGGGGACATACATGAACAGAAGGCCTTCAGCACGCCAAATCAACAATTATAGTATATGCCAGAACACAAGTTTTGGGATTAAATGCTTGCCATTTGATGGCAATTTATGACCCTGTGCTACCAGCTAGTGAAAGACAAACAACACTGCACCCAAAGACAATGACGTATAGACAACAAAAAAGGAGAACTAGGATCTGGAGCTACTATGGAACAGGGTGGTCCTGCCCTCCTCACCCATGTATTTCCCACCCTGCCTGTGCTGGGCACTTAAGAACTAGCTGATGTCACGTGCACTGATCATTCATACCTTATACTCCTGTTCTTTCCTCTGTCACACACTAACAACCTGCAAAATGCAGGACATGTAAGAGAATGGAGAAGCACTGCAACTCTCTCGTTAGCTAGTCTCATCTTTCAAACACCGCGTACTCTCTCCCCGTGTTCTTATCCAACTCACTCTCCTTTTCTGCCAGATAGTACGGCTTGCGGCCAGCATCGCTCTGCCAAGATGCCATCCAGCTTCTCATGACATGCACAGCTTGCAGTACTTACACAGTGAATCAGCCACTGCTCCAGTGTCATTAATTATGGCACTGTGCAAATCCTGATTCTAACAACTTTTCAATAGCTGTTACTTCATTTTTGCCTCATAGTAGAGAGCTAGGTAAAGGACCTCGCTGTGAATTTAACAGCTGAAGCAAAGAACAGATGTGCTCGTAAGAAAAGTGACTGAGTAAGAAAGTCTGAATGTTCCACAGACTACAAATTAAGGAAAAATGGGTCTGTCTGCAAACATTAACAACAGATACAGCAGCTGTGCAGCACCTTATTTTTGGATTCTGGCAGAAGGTAAACAGAACAAAAGATGCAACAAAGGAAACAACTACAAACTAATAAAATTAATTCAATTTAGGCAATGGTTGTCCTGAGAGACTTTACATCCACAAAAGAAAGTATCTTAGTTTAGAGCTGTGCTTTAACTCAATCTAAAAATCTGCATTATGCTGCTTTAACTTCCATCTCCCTCTTTGGAAGAGCTGAGGTTTCCCCAGAGCTTATTCACACACCCACTGCTAAACTGCCACTGGGCACATCCAGTGCTACATCTGCTTTCAATGACCAGATACCAGCACATTTCAGTGCTCTGCAAAGCATCATGCTAACATTACTTGACCAACATGATCTTCTGCTCCACAGAAGATAACCTACAACTTCTGGCATTTGAATTTTAATAAAAATATAAAGCCATACCCTTGTATGTCTTTTGTTTGCTGAGCCTATGGCTCAACCTTTTTCTTAAGACAGTAAAATTTCATGTCCTGCTAGTCTTAAAAGAGTGGAAGTCTTACAAACACCAAGTTTCTAAGCAGGGGGGAAAAAAATAAAATCCCACAAATACTGTTCATGTTGTGACAAATATGAGAAAGCTCAAAACACGAGGAACCACATATCATAAGAAAGATTTCCTGCTTGACAACAATAAGTTTTTCAAGTTCTGCCTTAGGTGCACTGAAGATTTCTTGAACCACAAAGTATTTCTGCTACTTAGGCAACAATAGCAGGCTATTAGTGAAAAACACAAGTCTATCCAGGGTACCAAGAGCGAGAGCTCGAGCTGGTAACACTATTTCTACTGTGAAAACTTCGCACGATAAATTCTTAATGAATAGAAAACAGAAAAAATATATAGAAATTTCAGAATTATCAGTGAACTGCTTTACATTCAAGCATAATGAAACCTCAACTAAATTCAAAAGAGGCAAAGGCAGGTGAAGGCTTCTGTTCACAAAGAAAACCCATGAAGTATATTCAGAAAGAATTATGGTTCTGTATATAGTAAGTGATAAAGGCTGAAAAAGTTATAATGAAGATTTTAAATCAAGTGCTTAATAAAATGGCACAGCAATGTATAGTGTATATAGGAGTCTCTGCACCCCCAAATTTAAATAGCAGAAGGAGCATCAAGGCACTGCCTACACCACAAAATATATATATCTCTAAAATAATCCACTATATCTGTGCCAATAAACTACCTGAAGAATGCAAAGCTAATTTTAACAGACCATATTTTAAATCCCTTTGCTGGTCCTGGCTATTAAAAAAAGCAAAACACCACAACAACTCCAGAGCAAACACACACTCCACCCAAAACACCCCAGCATTTGCAACATTTTTTAGTAGTAGCTACAGTGCTACTCAAACAATTCTAGTTGCTGAACTGGGAAGACATCTGAGCTTAGACCTGAAGCTCAGGTGTTTGATCAGTTAAAGCTCTGAATCTTTACCTTCAAGAGCAAGGGCACAGGCAAGTGAAAAATAACTTCTCTGACAGCCCATGTGCCAATTGGTAACTTGAGAAAGATCTAACAGCCCATGTGCTGAAGATACTTGAACTCCAAGAGCATAAACAAAAAATCATTACTGTCTTTAGACTAGATGTAATAATAGCCTATACACCAACAGGCTAAAATTGAAGTTTATACTTCTCCCCATACACAACTTTTTACCTCATTTTCTAACATGGTTTTCTGTTTTAAGGGCAAGTCCAGAGTCAGTTCTCTGAAATAAGGAAAACAAACTGCTATTTGCTATGCAACAGAAAGAAAGAAAATATACCCGCTTTCATGCATAAAGCTTTTCATGCAAAAGCGCTGAAAACTCGAGACCTTACAGCCAAGTTTCTTGCAGAAAAACCTGGCAACTCTAAGAAAGGTCAAAAACTGAAGCTCACGCTGTTCTAGTGTAGATGGCCTATTAATAAAGAATGAGACACGACTCCAGAACTCAACAGCATTAACTTAAGTTTTCCGGAACCAAGTTAACCATATAGAGAAAAATACTGAAAAGAACATTCTGAGATATGAAACAGTAAGAAAAAAGAAATAGGGCAAAAATCCAAGTGAAGTAGTACATACAGTTACATGAGGTAACCAAATTTGTAATTCATATCCCACTAATGTATGGAGCAGAAACCAGACATAATATGAAATAGCCAAGCTGTGAATCCACTGATATTAATGATGTCTGAGAAATTAAAAAAAAAAAAAGTGATCAAGAAGGGGAAGGCAGCAGGGTAAAAATATAACAGAAACCACAACCTTATATGGTTTGCTGAAACAAGATTTCATGAAAGCTGAGACAATGCAGGCTACCCCAGCTGCTTCATATATTTCCATGCGCATTCCATGGGAATTACTTTGCGTAATATTTTGCAGAAAATAACATATACATTAAAATACATTACTTCCACATGATAAGATCTGTCAAATGAGACTAAAGCACCCCACAAACTAATGCCTATTACTCTCTGAGAAACCTACCACCTGAAACACCTCATTACAACTGCACAGCCAGAAGGAAAAGTGTAATTCATTTAGGACACCCAGAGCTTGGAAACACACCGAAGTGCAAAATGCCTTAAGTGAAAATGCTGGGTCTATACCAACTTACACTGTTTATTCCCCCTGGCCTGAAGTTTCACTAGTTTGTGAGCCCTTCTAAAATTCTATTGCCATCCAAAGGAACAATTGTGATCCAATGTGCTCCTTACACCAACAGAAAACAGACCTGCCAAAATTCAGCACACACAGTTTTTCGTATTATTTCAGCTTGCTAAATCAGATCACTGAGAGATCAGATGAGTATGGTACCCAAGCAAGCAGAAGTGCAACACACAGGTGGGGAGATCTAGAGAAGGATGGAACTGCTCCTGAGAGCAGGGAAACTTCAAACCAGTCCAGCCACTTCATGAAGTCTGAGAAACCACAACTCTTGCTTTTTTCTCTGTATCAAAGGGGACATGGCAAAGAATGTTACTGAATTAGAAGTTGCATTAACAGGTTGCGTTAGTATTGTGGACGTGGAATAACTGAAATGGAGTTTTGCAACATCTTAGACATATAGCCTCAAGCAAACAGATGACTTTTTTTTTAAGGGAACAATGAATACATAGCAAATTTACAAACAACTAATCCACAATAGGTTTAGCCTCTTGTACAAACTATGACAATATAGCTGCTTTCAGGGAAAACTTCCTGAAGAAAATCCTGATAAAAACCTATGCAGGGGGGGAAAAAAAAAAAAGCTGCAAAATGAAAATATTTACCATCATCCAACAACCTGCTGGACTGAGCTTAAAATGGACAAAACCGAAAGAGTAACTTTTCTCTGTGTACATGAAAACTGGATGTGGATAGCTAGAAACCGTTGGGAGGGCAGTGTGGCTATCTTTACATTTACAGCACCTAACAGCAGTAAAGAACTTAAAAATAAAGTTGTAACAACTCCAGCTGAACAAAGTGCCTGCTCCGCCAGTTCTGGTTGAAACGGATATGGTAAACTGGCACAAGCAAGATCGCTACTGAATTTTCCTGCTAGCTAAAAGCATTCCTCAGCACCCTCTGAGAAGCACAGACATGGCTAATCACGTATGTTCTCTTAGGGCGAGATCAGTATGAGCTGAAATAATAATTTGCTGCCACATGCTAGAAGAGCAAAACTGAGGACTAGCACGCTCTAACCCTGGCTACATACAGTCAGACACTACGCTGAAATTTTAAATCCAAGACAGAGGATCCCAGTGCTCAGGAGCCCGGCATTGCAAAGTAACGCTTTTAAAAGACAAAGTCACAGAATAAAAATATTTCTATACTAAAACCGTACGGACACAACTCGGATGTGTTGGTGGGGGGGGCAGGGAGGCAGAGATGGTCGCCCGTACCTTCCTAAGCTGTGACCTCAAACTAGGAGAGACGTTTGAGTCTTTGTCAAGCGCTACTGTTTCATTCAAGAACACTCGGCAAGGCGAGGAGGCACGTAAACACCTTCGCGTTACCAAATTATCCGACTGCCAAGGCTTTGTATCCAGCCCGGGGCGGGCACCCGCACGCTACCAGCGCGCAGGCCAGGAGGAAGGCCAGTAACGTCTACCGGCACCCCAGGGACGCGCGGCCACGTCGACGGGACAAGCCTCCTTCCTCCAGCTCAGCCTCAGCGCCTGCT
>VZTL01025758.1:0-18457 GCA_013400535.1 Scopus umbretta
TTCCTGATTTTAGAAGGTATTTATAACTATTTATAACTATTAAGGAGCTGGATATTTATTTACATAACCTTTCAAAATAATGTAATGCCTGAGGGTAATATTAAGACATATAAAACTGCAGAAGATGATAAAAAGTAACTGCAAACATTAAACATTAATATCTTACAATTCATTTGGTATGATGAATTTGGTATAAATCAGCCGGAAAAATGCTTTCATATGATCTAATGATACAGATTAATGCTTACATTAGTACACCAATATTGGGGCATTGAGCTGTCACATCCAGCATGATTTCTGGAACAGATTAAAAAATTTATTTGATAAAATGATGCTTCCACTATCAGTGACACTTGATAGATATAGCTGTTCATGAATGTCATCTTTCCTGTCTGTATTCTACAGCTATTTATTTATTTGACATCAGATTTAAAATACACAGATAAGGATATCAGTAGTCAATCAGTAAATACCAATACCCATAAAGGAAAGGAATTTAGTAGTGCAATGATATGGCTATATGCCCCTATCTCTAAAATTTAAGGCAAGTTTCTTTAACTGCAATGCTCTCTCAAACTTGCTTTCCCCACAAAAAAAAAACCAAACAAAAAACCTAAGGGAGGTCAGTAAGAGTCCCACTTCTCTGTTTGAGTCATGGCCCCAGAATCACAACTTAGCCTGAGCACTCAGCTACTAAATCGAATGAATGCATTAAAATGTGTCAATTTAATGGATCAGATTGAATGATCTCGTATGAAAAAATCAACCCTGAAAACTGAGATACAGTCTCAGAACTGATGCAGACATACCCAGTTTCTATTGAGCAATATGCTTTAAAAGCATCAATCGATCGTTTAATGAGCAAATAAATTAGAAAGAAAATATATAAAGTCGCTTTTTTATAAAAGTAGAGCAATGCTGGAACAAAAATTAGTGATTTTCAATTAAGGGATTCTACCTGAAACAAATTAATGCAATTTAGAGGTTTACCTGTCATTTCTAGAACACCAGTGCTATTAGCTTTTCCTCGGTTATTTTCTGCAAAACAGGTGTAGCGACCTTCATCCAGCTTTGTGATATTGATAATTTCCAGACTCCCATCATCCCAGATACGTATGCTATTGAAAGTGCAAAAAATACATCAAGAGAAATTAGGTTTTTATATTAGAAAGCAATACTTTCAGTAAAATTGTAGTAAGTGAAAGGACAAACCACAAACATCTCTTGGAAGCTAACATTTAACTACTGCATTTATAAACACTCCTATAGTAAAAAATATTTAAATAGACAGTGGTGTGATTAGATGCCTCATATTGCTGGACCAAGGGAGTGTACTTTTATTTGTTTGCAGTCATTGAGATATTTTTCTTACAGTTTTGTGATCCAATTCAATCCTGAAATGCGAACAGCACCAAACAGACTGGCTAAAGTTGGATACCCTGCTAGCTATTTGGAGCCACACTGCTAGTAACATTTTGGCATATCATTTTCCTGAAATTACACATTCTTCTGCCCTTGAAATCTGCACAAGTAAGAACTAGCCTACAGGATAAATAGAAACATATGTCAGAAGTTTTAAGATTCACAGTGTCCACTAACAGTCAATACTAACCGGCTCCCATTCACAAGCAATTCTGTTCCTTTGCTCCATGAGAATTTCGGCTTAGGAGCAGCTTTAGGCTTGCATTCAATGATTACACGGCCCCCTTTTGCTGCTAGGATTTTCTTCTTCATAGGGTTCAGTTCAAAAGTAGGAGGTGAAGCTGAAAGCAAAAATTAACAGAACTACTGCTGTTAGTGATTTTTTTGCAGAACACAATTCGTTTGCAACTTGAAGGTAAATGACAGATCTATTGACTTGTATACAAGCGTCCATTATTCAAACCAGTGAGAAAAATATTACTGATACAGAGATGTGGTGAGAAGTAGATGGCAACCTAAAAGAAACAGAAAAAATCACTGTGTAGTTCTATGCTGTGTTACACCGGAGGTTTCTTTCTGTTGATTTCTGAACCTTCATCTAAGTTTAATCTAACAAGATCAAAGTCCCCAGAAATAAATAGAAAGTTCCTCCCTTTCAAAGGCCTTTTGATCAGTCCTAATAAAATTTAGATTCCTAGAGGCCAACTTCTGTAAAAAGTTGCTCACTCGCTCATACTTTCAAATAATAGTTTGGTTTACTTTTCTGTGGTTTTAACCCCCCTCTAGCAACTTTAAGGTTGTGCCCTTCTTCCTCTCTGTAGTTTTCTGTTTGGCCGACTGGCCTTAGGTGCACACTCAGATGTACAAGAGTAATGAGACATGACTGTAGCAAGCATCACACTTCGGTATCTGAGGTCAGACATTTGCTTACTAATTCTCTCTTTATTTCTAACCAAATAAAAGAAAAAAATATTTTAATTATTTAGCATCTCAGTGTACCACCATCATTAATCATGCCAGCAAGTGTGTGCACAGCTTGAGGAAATAGGGCTATTAGTTAATTACAGCAGTACAGAGGAAAACTGATAAAATATCCACATCTTACCAAAACTGAATTTTGAGTATGAGCATGTAAAAAGTGCTTGTTTCTGGGCAATCCAGGTTGGTAGTGAGTACATAGTAATGGAAGAACAGTGATGGACAAAGTATTGCTGTGCAATGGGTTGGGGACATGAAGAGTAGTTTAGCTTTTGGGAAAGTCTGAAGGCAAGTGGGAAATGGAAAGAACCCAGGGTAAGTACTGCAGGGAAATCTCCTAGGAAACCCATGTTCTACAGCCAGTATGCCTTCTCTAATGACATCAGTAAAAATGTCAGAAATTGTTTTAAGCCTGAGCACTCTGGATCTGAAAGGCAAACTTACAACAGCGTGCTCCTTAGGAAAACACAAAGGATTAGTATCTATATCCAGCCATCAAACGGGACAGCTATACTGCACACAAACATTGCAGCTGGTCTGAATGGGTTGTAGAATGCAAAAGCAAAGGGAAGAGTGAAGAGGAAGAGCTTCATAGGCCTGGTGACTGACAACATGGTTTCAAAATAAGCAGCTTTTGCCCCCCCAGAGGAGTGAGCATAGGTGAGCAAAAAAGAAAACACTTCTCAACCAGTTCTGCAAGCTTGAGAGGGTAGTCAGCAACTCTACGTGCTTCATATAATTTCTGCACTACTGGTTCAAGATAGGGGTAACAGCAACAAGTAAACATCAGAAATAATACAGCAAACATTCCCCATAAATTAGTTAACTTGGTTCCTCAAGCCATTGCAAAAACCCAGCTAGGGAGCTCAAATAAACCCCACCTCACCTAGATTCAGTGAGGGCTCTTAGCTTTATCCTCACAGGAATCTGTTACCAAACAGTGCTTGCAAATATGACCGCTATATCTGCTATCAAACCTGAAATAGTAAATAGAGCAAATAATTGCACTGACCCACAATCTTCAGTTCAGCATTTGCATAAATAATTCCATGTGTGTTTTCTGCTATACATTGGTACATGCCGGCATCATCAAAGCTCAGACTTTGCATTCTTAGTTCACCTTTCCGGAACTAAAACACAGAATCAATAAAACAACAAGATATTCATATAGACTATAAATGTTGAAGAATTCACACCCATCCACATTTCTTCATTTTTTGTTAGTGACAGTGTTCAGAAGAGTGTCCCTCACACAACATTCAGGCACCAATGAGATTTTATTTTATCCATGTTACATTTCAGTCTTTGTGACGATGTGTTCACCTTTTTTTAAAGAAAGATTCAGTGTTGATTGAGATTTTTCTGGAAAATTCATAGCTGAGTGGCACTAGACACATATATTCTTCAGTCCACTGTTACAATACCAGTGCAAACACTACTGATTCAGAAATAAGAAACAAGAAATTAAATTCATTTTATGCACATAAGCTTTGTTTCGCCATGTTCAGTGTTCAGTATGTTATATTGTAGGTACATTGTTTTACAATGGTGAATGGTCAAAGCAAGTTCCAATGACGTAGTTCTTCAGAAGATTATTCTGAGAGATAGTATAAACTATTTTCTCTTACTTTGTTTTAATATAAAAGAAGATTTAGTGAACCAAAATGAAGTACTTGCTCTATTTCTAAAAAACGGTCTATAAAAATGCACAAAGTATGGTGAGATATTTTGTAAATTGCAAATAGATGTCAATTGGGTTTTGAAAGGTCATGTTAATAAACTCTGTTTTCTTGTGAAAATGAAGCTGAAAAGTTTTAAGTTCTGTATATGAGTCAACTGGAGTGCACAGAGTAGGGGAAGATTAAAAGAACGCTATTTATCTGAAAAAGGAATAGATTAAAGGAATCATATTTCCTGTACTGTTTTACAGAAAAACATTTGAATCAGATTTTCTACAAGAAATCTTTGTTTTGTGCTAAGTGAAATACCTAATTAAAAATTATCTGATTTAGAAACAAGCTATATTCTCAGGGCAATGTAAATATTTCTGCTATTTTCCATTTGGAAATCAACTCGTAATATTAACAAACAGCATAGTCTTCTGGTGTACTACTGGAGAATTACACACCACTTTCTGCAATCCAGTATGCAGATTTTGTTGGTGATAGCCAAGTTCAGTGGGGACCATCAAGCAATTCACTTGCTAAATTACTTGTTTGTAATAACTACACGAGCTAGAAAACAGAATTGGTTTTTTTTCTGGTTTAAGCCATCTCCATATGGCAGATGGCGATATCCCTGTTCTCCCTCCAGCCTCCCACGTTTTTCTTAAGATACGCAGCCAAAACAATGCTGCCTCATTGTCTTTTTTTGTTTGCTTGCCAAGATCAATGTCACTACAGCTCAACAGATGCAGCATTACATTGTGTCCTCTTCTATTCTCTTTGTTCTTTAATGGCTCATCATACAGTATAAGCAATGGATATTAAATATGTTGTTGAAATGCCTGGACAGAAAATCTACTTAGTTTAAACAAAATATCCAATGCAATAAACTTAAATTATCAAATGGTACTCATTTAAACTTCACATCACCTAAAATAATGGAATTTTGCAATATCTTGTGGCTAGAAAAATATGAAAAAGTATACGATATTGGAATACCACTGATAATTTAAAAATCATTCTTTCTTCTCTTGTCTCTACTGACTCCATTTTTTCTTACATTTTTAGACACACCTATGTTTAATGTGGTAAAAAGGATTATTTTTAGAGAGAAGTTGATAGACATTTTTTATCCAGGGAGAAGAACAGAGCATTTACTTATAAAAGCCCGGAGAAAAAGGAATATCCACCTCCCAAACATGTGGCAGAAAGGCAAGTTCGTAACTCAGAGCTGAATATTAAATAGCCTGAAGAAACACATTTCAAAACTGAAGACAAGATTGAGATAAAACTTCAAAAAATAGATTTCAATGCCTAATGCAGGTGGAATCAGTAAATATTTGTATCATTATAATTAATTTTCTTTTAACCTTTTAATAATGCATGCTTCAAAATATCGTTTCCATCAGCTAACCAATCAATCCTGCGTTAACTATGGCAATATACTTACCGAGGCACCATTCTTCAACCATCTAATTGTTGGAATAGGCTTGCCTGTAGCTACACAAGGCCAGTATAGGTCACTGCCTATATCCTTCTCTGTGTCATTGATATGTTCTACCCACTCAGGAGAGGCTGAAGAATAAAAAACGTGGTGCCTTGTAAATATAGTAGATACATATTTAATTAGCATTACAATCTATTAATTCCACTGCTTTTTCCATGATACTTCAGAGGCCATACAAAGTAATGATGGTAACTCAGCAATGTACCAGCACAAGAAAGAATGAAGACGTTTTTGTCACATAGACTCAAAATAACTTCAAACTATTTTTTATGAGAAGAAAATATGGAATTGAAACAATGCTTCATGTATGTCCAAAGATATGTTACTGCTTACACTGGCCTGTGGAAATTATTCAGTAACGCTGTGAAAATGATAGTTAAATTACATGAAATTGTGCAAAATCATCTATGTACTGAGTTTCCACGAAAAATATTATCTTGGTTCAGAGAAGATATTTAAGAAATTAATATTGAAAATGTCCCAGCTTTTACTAAGCAAATGAATCTGTTTATGAGCTTTACCTATAAAAACCAGTAACAACCTTCCCACACCAATTTTTAATTTATCCCACTGAAGTTCAAGCACTTAACTGAGGATCTTAACTTGGGAAATGTTCTGTACAGTCAATGAAAAGGGACAGAAATCTTCTGAACGTAATTCAAATGTTACGTATGGTCTTTTCATGTCACAGTTTTGTGGCATAAGTCTCAGTGAAAGAGTTGGGTTACTTGGGATGATTTCACTATGAGCATTTTTTGGTTCCCTCATTTAACCAAATCCATGAGGGGCGGGGACAGAGGCTGAAGGAATAAAGAATTGATTGTCGCTAATAAGAGAGCTAAGACAGAAAAGACAAATGAAATGAGAAAACAAGAAAGCATAACAGATCTAATTTTTTTTTTTCCTGGCTGTTTCTTCATTTCAAGTACTCTAAATGTATTTAATTTCCATTATGCATAATTATATTAATACTAAAAGACACTGTTGTCAAGGTGTATATACAGCTATCCTAAGCAGATAAATTGAGTAGTTGTTCAATTAATACACAAAGGTTATGCCTGGCATTCAGTGCATGAGTTTTCATTTTGCTCTATTAACTTGAACAGCAGTGTGTCAGGATGATGCAACGAGTCAGCACTGACATCAAGTGTGAGAACACAGATACTTCCAACATAAGTAAAAGCAACATAGATCATGGAGAATAAAATTGTTCTACCTACCTTGTACATAAACTCTTGCTTGATGTTTATCTTTTCCTTTATAGTTTTCAGCTTCACACTCATAAAGTCCTTCATCTTCATACTGGATATTGAAGATCTTAAGAACTGCACCAGACATGCTTATCTCAGCAGTGGCTGGCATGGGCTCAAGGTATTTACTCCATCTGAGTTCAGGAACCGGACTTGAAAAGGTACAGTAAAGTACAAATCAGCATGTTCAAGAACTGGCCGTTAAATTGCAGACTACAAAAAAGTGTTTGATGATGAAACATGTATTTTCATTCCCTGGAATATGAAAGCAAACAGTGCTCTACAATAACTTTAAAACATACTTACTTCCCAAGAGCAAAACACTCCAGTGTCACGTTTTGCCCAAGGAGAGCATACGTGTCCTTAAACTTCACCTTGATATCAGCAGGGTATACTTTTGTACCTAACAGGAAAAAAGAGATTCTCAGAAAAGGCACAGCAGAAACAAACACAGATATTAAAACTTCCACAGTTCAAGAAAACTGTTCTTAAAATCCCTGACAAAATTCTTATTTACAGCGAATAAATAGCCTTGCCATCCGTGAAGTCTGATTTAGCACTGTGTTTTTAATAGTAAGGCAGAATTGTTTTACTCGGCAACTAGTTATCGTTCTCTGGACGGTAATGCCTAACATTTTTTTACAGTACAATCCTTTAACATGAATTCATTTACTTGCACTTGAAGTGTGATAATGTACTGTGTGTGTGGGTAGACAAAAGCCTGAGTCTCTGTTTTCCACAGATTCTTTTACTGGATGGAATATTTTGAATTATTGTGAGTTTAAGCTCAATTTTATCTTAGTAAGGGTATCAAGGAGCTAAAGCCAGCAAATCTACAGCTTAATGAGGGCACAGGGATGCAAATGTAATCAACTCTACCTACTGGTCATCCCTGTAGGACTCCTCTTGCAGTTCTTCCAGATGAAGATCTCAGTGTGAGTATTGGCCATAGAAAATTTGGACAAAGATCAGTGATTTGTAATTGCCCAAATTCAATCACAGTTCTTCACTGTGATATGGGATATTTAACAGAGAAAAGGGGCACTGAAATCTCATAAAGTGATAATCAGTTTATGAGACTCTACTGACTGACAGTTTGAAGAGGCAAAAGAGAACTTGGTTACCATTTGGAAAACATGCAGTTTTCATGAAGAAATGGCAGAGTATAATCTAGTGACACAAAACTACACAGGTGTCTTGGGGGATTGGCCATGAAACACAAAGCCCTTAGGCCACTGTTAGATAGGACATTTCAACAGAAGAAAAGGATTTTCCATTTTCATGGGGGATTTCCTGGGAAAAAAATTAATTCCTGAATCTGTTTTATCAACTTTTACATACAGTTTCTGCTTTACAGTCATACCCCTTTGAACCAATGCCAAGACCAGAAAACATATTAAAGACTTTGGGATGAGTACAGGGGCTTAGCATATAAGAGATGGGGACTCTGGGGATGAAAACTCTGTTCTGAATGATATGAAAGCAAATTTGTGAATGAATCTGGGGAGATTTCCTTCACAGAGTTTTCATTGTGGATGGGAATGATTTGGACCTCTGTATCTGGAAAACTAAAGAACATTGTGCAGTAACCCTTACAACTTTCTGTATAATTCTCCTCACAGAGCTGAAAGTAGTTATGAATGAGCAAAATTAAAATACAGTTAGAACACTGCATGTACAAAGTATTTCCAATAAATACTTACGATCAGACTGTGGAATAAGTGGAATAAATTTACTGAACACACTCTTAGCTATTGAAGGGCTGGACACAAAACACGAATAATTGCCCTTATCTGATGCTTCTACATTTGCAATGTAGAGGTTGCCGTTTGTCTGTGACACAAATCGTCGCTTGTCCAAAGTAATGAATACCGGGAACTCATTTAGAAGCCAGCGATAACTGAGATCATCTGGAGGAAAACATTTTCTAGTCAATATTACAAAACAATACTATCAGCTACTTAAGCCATGGAACACTGTCTGCATATAAATTACTTCACTCTGATTTCTAGCTTACAGATCTGTTCTTTGGGAGAGGCAGCTATGTGAGAGAGACTACACCGTCTCAGCAGCCAGCTAATAACCTGTCTACACTGAACATCAGGGTACTGCTGCCATGAGTGCACATTACTGGGAACCTGGCTACAGTGTGCATGGCTCCCCTTGGGCACAGCCTTCCCACAGGAACTGGAGTGGGGTGGGAGGAGATGGGCAGCTGGGTCTTGACCTCAAGCAACTGAGAAGCTGCGAAGCCCTGACCAGTTTTGCGATTTAGACAAAAACTTAGAATATTTTAACTAGAAATATGTCTCAGTTCTTCAGTTCCTTGCAATACTTAGACACAGAGTATGAAAACTAAAATGTTATCCCATTTTACAAGGTAAAACAGATGCTAACAGCCAAATTCACTGCTCACGATGGAACTGCAGATGCTTGAGGTTACAGGCATAATCCCTATAGAACTTCTCAGTAGCTAATGATGAGCAAAAAGCACTTCTAGAACATAAATCATCTCTGACCCTCTGGGGGTGCTGGGCCCTGTCCAAGGCCAGCAGAAAGTCTGGGATGACACAGTGACATGTACTCAGGTCTTTTGAATGGTAGGCCAAGTCTTCCCTCTACTATCCAGATAAGTCTGAGTAATTTTATTTGTAGTATCAAAACCTATTTGCAAATTCAACAATATCCTTTACATATGGTCAAATACAAGCATATACTCAAAATGGAAACCTAATCTAAACAGAGATTCTCAAGCTGCATAAAAGTTACTGTTTAAGTAAACTTCATGGAAACTTTTAAAAATAAATATTAATCAGTCCTCTACTCTTCAAGCAGTTGAAAATGAAGCACTTTGAGCTGAATTACCTGGGTAGTGGTAAGGAGGCTCACAAAGAAGCACTGCTCCAACACCTTCTCGCACTTTAACTTCATAGCGTTCCTCAGGTGGAAAGGGATCCAGATCTAGTTTAAAAAAAGAGGGGGGAGGAAAACTGAGTTTTTCACTACATTTTTTTTTTAATTTATTATTTTCAGCCCTGTAGAGATTGATATAGAAATAGAACAATTTATGGCAAATAGGTAGATACCCATGGACCTATAATGCCAGTTTTGCTCATTTTAACTTTGTCATTATCAAGTGCAATGAATTTTTTTACAATATTTTAGTCATCATAATAGCAAATGCAAAAAAAAAAAAAAAATAAAAAAAAGTGGTGCAGATTGTATCCCTAAAAGTAGCCAGGTGAGCTACATTTGAAGAAGGAATCCCAGGAAAAGAAAGGAAAAGGATTTTAGGTTATTCTTCAACTGGCTTCTCCAAAATGCAAGTTTAATTATTTACTGTAATGTAAAGTGGCTTCTCTAAAATGACCTGGCTGTCCTCCCTGACAACTCCAGCAGCCAAGGACTGGTAAGCAGTTAGCTCAGACACATCTTTTGTGCCAGAGGTTTGGGACAGAAGAGGCTCAGATCCCAGGAGAAACCATAGCTGAATCTCTTTAAACCAACTTCCATGCAGCAGGTTAAAGGGCCTGCTGTAAAAGGATGAGGAAACGAGACCTTTATGGAGCTACATTCCATCCCCAGATTGTGGGAGACAGTAATGGTATCTGCAGTGATAAGACAACAGTTGCACAAGTAACTATATCAATAACTGCACTTCACTCATTCTTTTCACTCTCATTCTGTGTATCCAGTCTGAAATTAAACTATAAACATCCTGAGGCAGGGAACATATCTCATGAAGCTTCTCCATGTCATGAAGTGCAGTGAGATCTTAGAGATCCTGACTGGAGTTCTGCTCTAAATGCTACTGTGGTGTAAACAGTACATAAGTAATGGCCAAGTGCACAGCCTCTAAATGCGATATTCGACCACAGAAACCACCTAAGCTAACTTCATTCAGATTACTTCAGCTTTCTTCAATGGCAGGCAGTTACCCAGTTCTATTAAATTCCCAGGGCTGGCTCTGAGATCTACCTAAAACTTAAGTTCAAGAGCGCTAGGCAAGCCCATCATTTATTATTTTTCCCCAACATTTACAAATATCCTTTATTTTAGTATTGTTTGGATTGTATGTAATAAATACCGTTTGTTGTCAGATAGAAACTTGGAGACCTTCANCCACCACCTCTCCCAGCTTCTGAAATACTGATCTTTCTTGCAGACCAGAAAATAATGTAGATCTTTCCTGTGGCTGACTGGGATGTACTATCTTTTCATTAGATAGTACACGGTAGGCATTGTAATGGGCCATTCTAAGGACTTCTCATTATTATTTAATACAATTTTAGCCTGTGCCTTAGTGCAATGAATGTATTCAGTTCTCCACAACTAGCTCACAATTAATTTGGAATATTATTCTTTGATAAAAAAGAAGTATACCAAACTGACTAGTAAGAATGAGCTATTTGACCAGACAGGTTTTGTAATTGAAGCCAAGAAAGCTCTTTACATAGATTGGAATATCTTTTTCCATGTAATATGTGAAGTAGTTTGAACATATTCCCATTCCATTTGTCAGCATGGACTGACTGATCTCTCCTGAAAACATGTTTCCCTTGTTGCAGACCTTTTGGTCATTGTTTAAACTTACCACTATTATTAATGTCTGCCTTCACTGGAACTGGTTACTGTTTAAAATCTATTACAAAAATACAAAAAAATAAAACTTACAATCACTGGAGCAAATGTGTTGTTAATTTGATACTGCTTTGAATATGGGCAGTGTAGGGTTTGGTGAAAAGAAAACCTATCCTTAAGTTATATTAGTTATTTCCAGTTTACATTTTAAGTCTAGACATTTTGTTTATAGTGTTCTTGAATGATCTTTGAAACTCTAGGACAGTCACAAATTTATACACATAGGATAGGACAGGCAATTTGTATATATAAAACCTTATGTTAGTACTGGAATAGAATAGTCTATGCCAGGTGCAGGGAAGTCATACAATTATTGAGATGTAGTTGTATACCTTCTTCCCACTTATGAAATGCTCTGTACTCTGATTGGGTCTTAATGTATCCTTTGCATAAGCACTACTTGATTATTACTCAATAATTATAATATGCATGATTCCATGAACTCTTAATTGGAAGACATTCATTTTTAGCTAGAATGAAAGAATTAGCATAATCACTGCACTGCTATAAGCATACAGTTAGTATCTAGCGATTACGGAAATTTCTCTTCCCTGTCATTCTTGCAGCCTCTCTGCTATGAAATTGCTGTGTTTTACTATTCTGACACTGTTTTCTAGCAAATAGAATAAATCAGCTTCTGATTTTGCTCAGCACACACCAAAAAGCCACTAATACTCCTGCAGGATAAAATTCCTTCCCTCAGGGGTATGTGTGTAACAGCTAAAAAAGATTTTAATGGGTTTTAAAAACAGCTAAAAAAAGATCCAGTTCTGCTAAAGACAGTGGATTAATTGACATGAAGTTTATGAGGCAGTGTGGCTTTTGTTCCATAATTTCAGCAAATTTCACAGTAACACAAAAATCAAAGGTCTCGCTGATGTATAGCTGGTCAAGATTTTTTTTAACTCTTCTAAACAGTTGTTGCCATTTTTCAATCAGTTTATGAACAAGCTAAAGATCAGACATTTTCTGTATTACTTTTAGCAACTCGATTTCAGCAATTTTAGTGATTTTTTAGAAACAGTGATTGTGGAAGGAAATATTTTTTATAGGTGACCATAAGAAGGAGAGGGGAGCAAACACAACAGTGTAAAGAATGACAGTACCATTTTTTTAACAAGTATTTAGCAGTTTCCAGCTATCTTTTCACTTCTATTCCTCACTCTTTGCCCTATTTTCATTTAAATAGTTAAATATTACACATTAGGGTTCTGTTCAGTATAATTGTCCAGTACACTATCAACATTCAGCTCATGCAACCTGCGAGCTGGTAGGCAGAAAACATGCCTCAGACTGTTTTGAATCTATTTTTTCATCTATTATGTTTATTGGTTTCATTTTAAGTAGCTACAGCTTTTGTCATAGCTTTTATCTTACCGGTTGTTCAGGACTGGCACCACTGATGCCTGCTTTAGGTATACATAAATATCCTGTAAACTGAATTTTGATGTCATCTCCATTAGAAGGAAATAACAACCTGGCCTTCTATTCATTCTAGAAGATACCCCAGTTAAAATACAGACTAAGACTAGATCAAATATTATGTAATCCATCAGCACTTTACAGCCTCTTAAGTTTTCTTGAGATGTGTGGTCCCACAGTATTATAATCACTAGCAGAAAACAGAACTTTTCACTTCATCTCTGATCGTATACAGTAAGGAGTGAATTCTGCTCATGGAGGCTGCTGAAAGACAAGAGGGGCACCAAGCACTTAACGTCAGGATTAAATGGCACACAGGGCTTTGTGAATGGTCACCAGAGAAGAGTGGATTCCTTCTTTTGTGGATTCCTTTTTCTGTCCTCTGATGAAAAAATATATCCTGGGAAAAAAGCATCTTAAGGCAAAATAAAATAAAAATCCCAAACTCTCATCTTCAGTTGGTAAAATTTTAAATTACTCTTCATGTGGTACATCAGTTCTTTACAATGCATGTTATCTGTTGACAGTGCAGGCCTGTGCATATGCATGCTTTCACAAGACTAGTTCACGATTGTCAGAAGCTGACAGAAATGTCCCCCAGCGAGGTCTTCAACATAGCCTAGGAGGCAGGGAGCACGCTTTACTAGCGAGTGCCATGCCTTCCTCCTACAGGCACCCCAGTTGTGTTTGCACGGCAACAGCGCCTCATCACCATCTGTCCCCACTTGCATCTTTCTTCTGTGACTATTTTCCCTTAGGTCCTACCATGATTTAAAAAGAGCCTGGCCATAGTTATCTCAAGATCAAGCTCCATGAGTCTCTTCAATTAATAATTTAATAATAATTCACCAAGAAGGCTGTCATGTCAGCTGAATGCTAAGAGTATAAAGTGCTTGCAAAACTTATTTTGTGTTGATGTCTGCAGACTAAGGCACTTAAGAGTGTTTTTACAGGGTAATAGAGCTATAGCAGATGTTAGCAGAAGACATTGCAGTGTAAAACATTGAGCATTTCAAGCTAATTGTAACATTTCTACGTTTTGACGTAAACTTGGACTTACATCCAAAACTCAGAGTGGCTTCACTGCTTCTGACAGTTCCAAAGATATTCGACACTACACAGACATATTTTCCAGCATCCCTTGATTTCTCTGGATTATTGATAATAAGTCTGCCTCCCACCATACTGTAGCGATCCTTTGTTAAATCGATATCCCAGTTGTTGAGTTTCCACCTATTAAAAAAAAAAAAAGCCAGATGTAAGATTTGTCCCAAGAAACCAAACCCGGCAAGACATATGTTTTGAAAAAAAAACTCATAAATTGTAGTAAATTATACAGGATGTTATTAATATACTTCCATATATGTTTTAAGTTTTTCTTCAGCAAGAGCCACAGATTTGAACTTCATAGGTCTTTTAAACAGAGCAGTCTCAGTCTGCTTCAGCCTTCTCAGAGATGAGACATAAGTTAAAACCTGATTGCTGGCCATGCACTAAAGGATGGTTGAGCCGGCCGTGAGTGAGCTAGCTAGTGACCAAGCACTGGGATTACAAACATATCCTCAAATAGTTATCTAAGGCCAGATTGGCTAAGGAAATACTCCCTCTGCACCTTTAAAGTACAGACTAATGACATTTTTAAGAGCTTTTTGAAAACTTGCTGTAGGGGATGAAAATGTTTCTTAAAGCCTAACGTGCCAGTGAAGCCTGTGCCAAAACAGTGGCATACCTGATTTAAGATCTACTTACTACATTAAAAAAATTGGTGGACACTCCTACCTAATTACTGTAGAACCCCACAGCCAGTTCACTGAGTCACTGCAACTTTCACTTCAGGGACTACGAGAGGAACTCAATGGACCAGGTCTGGCCCTTACTGACTTCTACTGATTTCAACAAAGTTACAGAACAAGTAGTGGGAACCAATAGTCATGATTTATAGCTGTATTTCTACCTATTATTGCGTCCACAAGGGGGAGCCCATATCCTTCCTTGAAAGGAACTGCACGGTTTCCTGAGCACAAATAGGAAAGATGCAACTCAAATAGATTTAAAGACTATAAAAATCTTTCAGCGTAAATCATTTTTTTGCCACAAGGTAAAGACAGGCATTAGTGTTTGAAAATGAGAGCGCATACCCTATGTGTTCCTTCCTTATTGAAGATGTACCAAAATATACAGAATACTCATTTAGAAGCTGAAATTGCAATTGTCATAGAAAGAAACAATAATAGAAGTGGTATTAACAAAAACATAATTTATAAATAAATAATGAAATGGCACGCTTTTCAAGATGCAGCAAATAGCGTTTAGGTTTTATAGGATTTCAGAGGTATCACTTCAGTCCTGTGAGATATACTACATGTCTGTATGACAAATAATAAATCCCCCGTTCAGAAATACCTAGCAGTAACTGTCATGAGGACAGCTTATGCTGTAATGAAAGAGATTAGGAAAAAATTGCACAAAATGTGTAACTGAGGAGTAAGAATTAAAAAAAAACACATTAAAAATTGTTTTCTTCTGAATTTATTAATTTTAAAATCAAAGCACAATCATATTTCTATGATATATCATCAATTTTTTTCTCGAGTACAGTATTACTTATATTCATTTATAAAACAGGGTTACTCTGCAGTATAAAAAATTAACCTTAACAAAGATATTCAAGTGAGTGCACATCAAGAAGTCATGAGATCTGCTTGCTCAAACCTTGCCTCAAATGGCAGCTCCTCTGTTTCACAAAAGCTGCATTTGTGAGTAACTGCATTCACATGGGCAGTTCTCACCAGGTTCAGCTGGACTTCTCACACACATAGTGTCTCTCATACATGAAAATGCAGAGTAAGATGCCTCATGGCACGCAATCAGATGCACTGAATTTAAAAGAAGTTGTCTCTCTTCAGAGCTGGGAACAAACCTTTGTGTTTTTTTCCCTATAAACTGCCTAGCAGCTTGGGAAGGTGTATTAGTAAAATGTGTAGTTATCTCTCTCTCTTCTCTTTTTCCAAGGCTGGTCTGAGTTTCTTCCAGCTAAGATGTAAAACTGCAAGCATATACATATGAAGATATCTACAGATGAATTAGGAACAATCCAAGAGGTTATATCTGAAGGCAGCCTACAGAAAGAGAAGGTGTTTGAAGAAATCTTAGAAATGCTAGAACCACAATACACCTATGAAATCTCTAAAGATGGCAGAAGGGCTACAGAAAAACGTCACTGGTAATCACCAGTGTGTATTTGCATAAAGGGTCATTTTGGGAGAAACGGCACAGTAATCTGAGGTCCATGATTTGCTGACAGGACCAGGGACTAAAGGTAAAAAGTATGAAAGTATGTTGCCTTTCCTAGCAGTGTTGTAGGTTCCAGCAATGACTAGGGAAAAAAACCCAACAGATTCCCAGAAACTCAAATGAGTATTTGAACTCTAGCAAGGGTGAAGGACCATTAAATACAGAAGGAAGAGTGGATGAATGCTTAATGAACAGTGAAAATAAACAACTTCTAAAAGAAGACTAGGAAGGTGAATGGTCAAGAAAGAGCAAAAGCCGCAGGAAGGCCTCTGAAATGAGAATTTTGGCTCATGAATTGTTGGAGGGCTAAGAGATGAAGACAATATATTGAGGTAGACTGAAATAATGATGTCAGGAAATAAGGAAAGTGGCCTTATCCTGTATTGCCATTATCATCACATCAGCTATCAGCAATAATTGTCGGATCTGTTCCTCGACAGAAGAGTTCTGGACGTGTGAAGCAATTCTTCCAGAGTGACTTTACTAGTTCAGATTTTGCAGAGCCCATGACAGATAAAGAAGAATGCTAAAATTTATGTAGAGTCTGTAATCACTTTATAGATGGTCTGTTTACATAGTCTTGCAGACAGGGTGGGGGAGTCTCTGGACAGACTCGAAGTGATGGGTAAGTATATCAGAAGGGTACCGAATCTGAGCGTAGCTGACCTCTCCACACTTCCAGTCCTTTCCAAGCATGGTGAGAACAAACAAGTGCAAAAGCAAAATGCCGTGTAGAAAAATTTGTAAACATACTAGAGCCAGGGATCGTATTCAAAAGGGGTGTTCTAGTTTCCCCTCAAATCCTTCAATCACAGGTCGTTTTGTGTATGTAGGCAACTGTAAGTGTATTTAAAAAAAAAGTCAATGAAAACCAGCTAAGCTGTTTTGATAGAAGAATACCATAGCTGACCTCAATATTGTAATAGATTTAAAGAAATGGCCAGCAGACTCAAATCCTTTTACTGTCTTAGAAGCCAGAGTTTAGGAAGACGCACAAGTGAGTATCGGGGGCAGATCATAGGATAATTTAATGAAATGGATCTAATGCTGGCCAGAAATTGCATCTTCCCTTATTATGATGACAGTACTTTTATGCCCATGAGTAGGTTGTAAATTAGTCATGGTCTTAATAATGACAATCTTAAGTACATTTATCTGTACATAATCAGTAGATAATAGCCAATAAACTCATACATAAGCCCCAAGATCCCACAACAAATTGCTCTGCTAATAACAATCATTATTGCAAAAGAGGTCACATGTGTGAATCTCTACAACTAGTTGAAACATTTTCCCAGAATAAAGTTTTTCATGTCTTTAGTAGCATAGCTGATACATTCATGAATATCTCTCTACAATATGGTAGACACAAAAGTAACATAGGGTGTAGAATATCCAGGTTAAACAGCCAGTCCTTCTTCTTTAAGAGTAAATTAGGATAAAAAAGCTGTTCTGAATCAAAAAGAACAAGGACTTGAACCTCAGCCATCCTTAAACTAAGCTAGAAAGATAGCCTCTTAATCATTTTTTAAAGGTCACTTTTTTTTTGTTTTGTTTTGCATCTGGATGAGTATTCCTTTCAAAAGCTGAAAACTTTTAGCACAACAGGAATGTACTATTTTCAACACTGTCTAGACATTTCTGGCAGATTGAATCTAGGTTGATTCTTGCTAAAGAATTCCAAGTGTCCATATTTTTTCCTGTGTTGAAGACTTTATATCAACCTGTTAAGACAGTCAATCATTAAATACCTCGACCTGAAACACTCACTAAGTAAAAAATGTAAGACCTGAAAATCAAACCAAGAGAGGTTACCTGTAAGTAGGAAAAGGAATTGCTCGAGCCCTGCAGTTCATTGAAACGTGTCCATCTGAAGATTCTTCTGGGTAGATGGTATCAATGGGTTGCTCCTCAAAAACGGGTCCATAACCTTTGTTTCCTTCCTCTGAAAAATTTAGTTTGAAATTAATCATTTTTTAATTAGTAGTAAAACTGAAGATGAATTTACGTCACACCTTCCACATTCAAAATACAAAGGCTAAATAGTGATCCCTGCAAAATCAAGTTTTACATGCATCCACAAAACCAGAGCAGTATGGATAATAGAAGTGCTGGCCTTCCTTCACTGACTCTTCCTTCTTTCCTGCCCTCTGAGAACAAAAGTAATTTAAACTATGTTCCTGTAAAACTAACTTCTCTGCCCTCCCCACTGACATCATAAATTATTTGATTAAGATAATGATGAATTGAAGATATGCCATTTAGGAACACAGTGAGAC
>VZTL01025763.1:264-12171 GCA_013400535.1 Scopus umbretta
TTGGAGATTTGGAAAAACTCCTGGTTGTTTAATACCTTGCCTCTATGTGCAGTTATATATAAAGGCTGCAACCTTTTCCTCACTCCCATCCCAGAGTTGCCCCAACGTGTAGCGACCAATTGATTCTGGGAAAATCTTTCTAGAGAAACTACAGCCCCTTGGCACAAAAATACAGTCCTCAACTTATCCTTAGGCCTATATCCTTAGTTTAGTTATCCGTGTTGGTGTTCAAACAAATCATTAATTAATAAATTATGTACATGTAGATGGTGCTCAAGATGGTGCACTTTGTGGGACCAACATACTTTACTGTCCTGCCATGGAAATGGTGCCTCTGAATCTGGGGGCTGTTCATGTCAGAGGTGTGATGCTGGGAGAGATCTGCTATGGACAGGCACAGTCCAGGCAAGGAACAGTGTTTCAGAGCACAGTGGCTGCTGATTCTCAGCCTCAGTGGCTGGAAAACTTCAAAAGCTCCATTGCCATTCACCTCTTAGGTATTAGGTGAGAAAGGGCAAGATTGATGCTGCTTAATTTTAATCACTTATGTTGGAGTCATTCCAGAAGAAATTGGCATTGTTTGGTCATCTGCTTTAAACATCTATTTCAGGTGAGGTGGTAGTGACTTAAAGGAGCTTATTTCTCTTTTCTGACTATAAAGGAAATCTAGATGACTAGGTTAGAGCTACATGCGTTTCTGACTTCTACATTTGGTTAGATGAATTGTGCCCTAAATTTTTCAGAAAGTCTACTTTTGAATCTTTTGAATGCACAGATATCCCAAGAAAACTAATAATCAGCTCATCAATGTCTTTTTCTTCTTTTAAGAATCATCAGACTGTGTTTGAATTACCTCTGAAACAGGTGTAGAGGTTGAATTGCAATTTTAAGCTGACTCATCATGTTCAGAGATGTGATTCTGCTGATGAAACCTTTGTATTTAAGTGAATGTATCATTAGAAGTAGTAACTATCACAGCCTCAAACTTCCGCATTGAAAGCAGACCTAAAGCTGAAAGACGTGCTGAACTGTGCTTGAACAGTGTCAGTGCACTGGTAGATTTTCTGAGGTTTTAGGGTTTTTTAAACTTTTTCTGCCTCTCAAGCCCTCTCAGTTTTTACTCAGTTAAGTTTACTGAATGTCTTCCGCTCGGCACATCCCTGCCTTTCTGGGCTGTGTTTTGCATTGTTCTCTTGATTCATGAGAAGAGGAGAACATCACTGCCTTGCCCTAGAAGCAAGATGGGCAAGAGCTGTTATTTAAGGGGTCATCAGTACTGTACGCTGCATGTATGGAGAGCTTTGATTCAGCCTTGATTCAGGCACAGAAGGCAGTTCTACCTTAGGACTCCAGTGCTTTGTAGGGACCAGTTTATTCTATTTTTTTCCTGCTGATGTATCTTCAATATGTTTCTTTAGGAGAGCATACGATAATGAGGAAGGAGCCTCCCACTTGCTGAAAGGTATGAGTCTCCCCTCTTGCTTCATGCACATGTGGATACCTCTGGACAAGGAGGCCAGCATGCCACACATGGCAAAGCATCTATCTCACACGTTACATTTCCAGGAAGTAGAGAGGCTTCTCTGATTTCCTCTGGGTTCATCACCCTATATGATGCAACCAACCTCTCACGTTCACTTTGACTTTTGTCCTGTGACACAACCTTTCATCTGATAATATCCAGATATTCCTCTCCCCAAAGCACTGATATCAGAAAATGTTAGTCACCTCAAATCTGCAACTAAGAGCAAGCTGCACTTTCTGTGATGGGTTTTTAACTGGCATAAAGTTTTCCAGAACATTCTCTCGTTTAGTAACGGCATAAGTTTTCCTATTAGTATATAGGTCATTGGTGAAACTGAAGCGTGAAGTCAGACAAAATCTTGCTCATTCCTTTCCATCTTCCACTGGTAAATTTGAAGGTCCTTGAAACAGTTTCTGACACACAAGTAGTTAGCAATCTCCTGGATTTTGAAATCACTAAGGTAATAGGTATGGAAGATAAGAAACTGCAAAATGATGGGGTGAAGATAAAAATAGACTCAGAAGCTATTTCAAATGGCATAGATAAAAACTCATCCCTGATTTACTAGAGACTATCTCAATCAAAATCTGTTTATCCACTCATGCCTGTAATGGTACTGTACAGAGAGAAGACTCCCATGGTCTTATCATTATTCATTGCTACTCATTACAATAATAATGTACAGTGAATTTCTCTGCCCATTGAAAGAAGGCTAATATACTGTACGTGCCCTAAGTGTGGACACTGAAACAATGCTGTAAGTACCTCATTTTGCTCTTCCTGTATTACACAGTCCCCCCCTTTTTTTTTCCTCCTTGCCTAGTTCTAGGGCAAATTAGGAAATTAACAGTGTCAAGTGTCAGTTACTCACCTTTCAATATAAGGTTCTGAAAATCAAAAGTAAAAAAAAAAAAAAAAAATATTAGGTAACAAGTGCCAGAGGAAATCGGGGCTGGAAACACATCCCATGGGAAGTTTTATCTTCTCTGTTTCCTTCTCCTCCTTCCCATTCACCATTCCTTTACTCTGAAATCAAAATCAAGTTGGTGCTATTCAGGATGCAATGCTTGAACGTTCCCTGATCACTTCATATTATGTTCTTGTTATCATTCCAAGATTCATGTGGCTCACTGCCATTGGTCAAAGTCAGTCCAAAGAGAGTTTTTTTCTTCAAAGAGATAAGCAAAATTACACGGGCCGAGGGATATCCTTATATCTTCAGTGAGCCAAAGTCGGTTTTTCAGAAGGTCACATTGCATGAAGAACATTTTTTTTATAACTCCACCGGTGCCAGGCACTATATATAAAAATCTCTACTGGATATGGTCTCATTTTTTCCCCCTTTACCTCCTACCATACTTTATTCAAGTGCTGTAGTGGGAATCTGGTACCCTGAATTCTCCTCCCAAGAATCTGGAGCATGTTCATGAACTGCTTTGCCTTTATGCAAACTGGGAATATATGGTACTAATTTTCCCCATACAGCTATTATGACTTGGCACATAAAGCTTTGAAAATTACTTTGAAATTACAGAATAAAAGGCTTACTAATGTTGTTTTGATATGACAAACATTGATATAACAACCCACATTTTAAGACTACCTGGCCTATGTACCCAACAAATTAACTCTCTGCATACCCCCAACCCCCCACCCCGCCCCAGCTTCCCTTCCTTTTACCAAATTACTCTCTCCAGCCCTGCATGCATACCCTACATTGGCTGGTAGAAATATACTCAAATGGGCCAAATTACCCTATTGTATAAAAATGAAGTTGCCTCAGGGATTAATTTTCCCCCAAGTATTTTCTGATGTCAGATTAGAAACTACTCAAGAGCATGCTTAATTACAAACCCTCAGAAATTCTCTTAGGAGGAAATCTTGTGCTTTGTCTCAGATAGGCAATTCCTGGTTTGACCTCACAAAAATGCACGCTGAATAGTAAGATGTCCTTTATTCTCATGCGAATCCTCTAAAGGTCAGTTTAAGCAGGCTGACACAGCTGTAACTAGGAAAATTTCTCAAACTGATGGCTCATCTTCGGAGAAGGGTGTTTAGTCAATAGATAAGACAGTATAAGAGCTCCACACAACAGCATGTAATTGATGGTCACAAAACACTGTCAGAATTGCAGCGTCATAAGCCATGCTGTCTGCCCTGCAGAACTGCAACTTTATGTTGATTTCTTGTTTCTTTTACATTTTTATAATTCTTTATATAGTGTCTTTCTCAGAAGAAAACTTCAACTTACTTTCTTCCACCTTGCTGCTGTGTCGAAGATTTGTTTTTCTTCTTCTTGACATATTTTAAATTACTCTCTCCTGCCAGACAGTTAATGAAGCCAGAACATTCCCAGCAAAAAAAATGGAATAGAGTAGAATTGAATTGAATCAAATCAAATCGAGTCGAATCACTAAGGTTGGAAAGGACCTCTAAGATCATTTAGTCCACCCATCAACCCAACACCACCATGACTACTAAACCATGTCCTGGAGTGCCACGTCTACACATTTTTTGAATACCTCCAGGGATGGTGACCCCACCACCTCTCTGGGCAGCCTGTTCCAATGCTTGACCACTCTTTCAGTAAAGAAATTTTTCTTAATATCCAATCTAAACCTCCCCTGGCGCAACTTGAGGCCGTTTCCTCTTATCCTATCGCTAGTTACTTGGGCAAAGAGACCAACACCCACCTCACCACACCCTCCTTTCAGGAAGTTGTAGAGAGCGGTAAGGTCTCCCCTCAGCCTCTCTTCTCCCAACTCAGCAAACACAGTTCCCTCAGCCGATTCTCATAAGACTTGTTCTCCAGATCCTTCACCAGCTCTGTTGCCCTTCTCTGGATACTTCATGTCTGAAGTTTGCAAATGAAGGGTAAATGCACTTGACTACCTATTCAAAGAACAAGAAATTACTTTAACAAACATGAATAAATGAAATAAATGTAATCCTTTTTTTGTTTGTTTAATGGTAACAAAACACATTTTTTGAGGTTTTTTGAAGGGGAATTTTAATGTTACTTTTTTTAAACCCACAGATAGGACTGCAAACATACCATTTATAAATACCATGACCCACATTTTAATTATCCTGATAAAAAAAAAGGCTTTGGAATTGTTTGGCAACAGAAACCAAAAGGAAAGTATACCTACATAAGAAATTATTATCAAAACTTTCTGTGTTATACCCCCGTGGGACAGTACATTTAAATGTGTATCTTATAGCTTAATATTTTGAGCTGTTTCAATTAGTTTTCAATTCTTATGCTAGTGATTTCTATTTAGTTTTTTGGAGATGATAGACAGTTGGGTATGCTTGATTTACCATTCCTGCCACTAGGACCACATCCTGCAGGGCTGCCAGACTGCTGCAGGCCACGGAAATCACTAGCAGTAAATCCTTTCCTGAACTAGACCTTATGGGTTTCTGCTTTAACTTCTACAGGACAACAATTTTGGATACAGTTTGTCATAACATCTGATGATTCTCAGCATGGCAAGATCGATCTCTGATGTAAGAAAACTCAGTTACTGTCCCTGTGTCTCTTTTATTTAATAAGCATCAGCTTGGTAGCCTCCCACAGGGCTCAGCTGAACAAGAGAACAAGAAGTGACCAGAGGTCCATCTGTCTCTGACAGTGACCAAAGGAGAGGCTGTTCAGGGACAGCAGGCAAGCACATGCTTCCCAGCATCCACAAGTGTTGCAGGTGGAATAATAGCAGCATGTACATCCCTGCCCAGCACTTTTGCCATCTTCTGTTCATGAATTTGTCTGATCCCTTTGTAAGCCTGCTGATGCTGTCTCCTCAGCCTCCTGTGGCAGTAAATTTTACAAATTCACTACCTGCTGTGCATAGAAATACTTTCTTTTGACTGTTTTAAACTGAGTTTTTAAAAACTAGTTTCAGGAAGTGCCTCTTGCATTGAAGTATTTGATAAACAACTGTTCTTCATTCAACTTACACATTCTCTTTGAGAGTTTGTAAAACTCAGTCGTGGTCCTCCTCCCCAGGCTGAAGGCCCTAGCATTAACAAATCAAGGCAAATCATTCCTCCCCTCTTTTGGCACTTCTGTGATCACATCTGCGCACAGTTTCAGGTCTGCAGTGCAGGAAAGACATTGGTGAGCTGGAGGGAGTTCAGGGGACGTCCCCAAGCTGGTGGGGCTAGAGTGCTTGCCCTGTAAGTGAGAGGCTGGAGGAGCTGGGCTTGGTCAGCCTGGAGTAGAGTTGGCTTTGGGGGGACCTAACATCTTTCTGCAAATACTTAATGAGACTTGTTGGGTGATGAGAGGCAACAAACACAATTGCAACACAGGAAATGTGAGTAGATATAAGGAAAATATATTTAATAGCAATGGAGGTCAGAAACTGGAATTTGTCCAGAGAGGCTGTGGAGCCTCCATCCTCAGAGGTGGTCAGCTGGACACAGACCTGCAAAATGCAATGTAACTCCAAAGCTGGCCCTGCTTTGAGCAGGTTTGGCCCAGATAGTCTCTGGAGTTCCCTTTCAAACTCTGATCTGTCATCTGTTTTCTTGGACATCTGAGCACCAGAAGGAGTCTTTGAAACATTGTGGATTATAGCTTGGAGGAGTCACTCAGGCAGGTCTGCTGAAAGGAGACATACATAGTCCAAATCCCACCAGACTCAGCATAATGTGCACTTGTATTATCTCTTAGTCGCTGCCAACTTGACACTTTTGAGAGCTACATGACGGCACACAAACTGGCCTGAAGGACCAAAGTCCAGTCCAGATCTGCCTGCAGAGATGATCAGCTTTCTTCATCTTCAGAAGAAAGCAGAAGAGTGTAAACCTGTCCTAGCTGAATGCTGGAGTAATTTTGTCATCGGATCAGGATTTATTCCATCATGATGTTTTGCCTTGATCAGGATAAGCAAGAACTACATCAGGAAGTTGTTCAAGAAAAAGTCTATCTGATCATGTCACTACTGGTAAGTAAAGGCTGCTGCTTTTGTGGAACTCACTTAGATCCTTTAGTCTCTTTTCCTTACAGGAAGAGCTAAAAAGTCACCAGTACAGAAACATTGTCCCAATTCCTCCCCAGCCAGGTTGATTTTCTCTCTGCCTTTCCTTTTCCTGCTTTACTGGTGACTTCCCCCCCCACAGTCACTACATCTCATTTCCAGCAGCCTCAGCAATGACCCCATTGCACTTTAACTTGGCTGTCTGTAGTCCCAGCTGCTATGCTAATGCTTCTGATTTGTATTCAGATTGGGTCTGGCATGTCCCCAAAGACGTGTTGTTCCAATGAATGTACAAAAGGGATAAGTCATCCTTTCCCCTGTGCTCTACTGCTAAGCTTTGGTTTTCCAGTTGTGTTTGCCTGCAAGCCTCATGCAGCATCCTTAAAAGTCTGAGGCTTCAGAGCAGAAATTCCCACGTTGCTATTTAGACTGAGACATCACCAGAGGAGATCAGAAATCCACTGTGCTGGTGCTGTGTGGGCATCTGTTGGCTGCACAGAGATCCCCAGAACAGCATCACTTGTACTCGTGTTGAATGAACGCTGTTGCATCTGGGCTAGAAATTATGGTGGGAATTAGTGAGCTGGGGAAGAGGTTTCAGCTGAGTAGGAACAATGGTCTTGGCATACCAGCTAGTATTTCTGCAGAGTGTACACACTGTAAAGTCTGGATGCACCCAAACCACCTGTTCCGAGCTTGAGGATCTCTGCAGTGTGCTTTGCTGGGCAACGTGGATGTGTCCCTGCCTGACAGGCAGAGGTTATAGGAGAACTTATTTGTGTATTATTTCCACAATTATTTTTAGAAGTGGGAAACAAAATATGCATTTGGCAGGGCTTCTGTTTGTTGCTTTGTTTAAAGCTCTGGGAAACAAAACATCCAGGGAGACTGAAGGCCAGATCCTGCATCCATTTACACCACTGTCAGATCACTGTCTTGACATCAGACGTGAGGGAATTGAAGGAATTTTGGACATGACTGAATCCCCATTGTCAGGGGACACATAGAACAGTTTTTTATTCATACAGTACACTTCTGATCATCAAGGAGTTTCGGAGAAAACTACCATCAAGCCTTAAGGTATTTGTCTCGTTAAATAAATATACAGCATGAAAGTGCCCAGTTTTAAAAGATACCTTCATAACCAATGGCTTATGCTGAAAACAAACACAGAGAAAACCATAGTTGTGTAATCTTTGCTACAGAAACAACTAAGCAACTAACCATTTCATGGTAAACCCTTTTTCTAAGCTTGCTGATATGCAGCCATGTAGAAAATGCTCAAATACCTCTCACAGCCCGATTAGCCTAAGGCTTGTGACAAAAAGACTTTTTGTGCATTCAAGGTGAAGAGATGAAACAACACAATAAAAAATAACCTCCTTCCCCCACAATTTTGCATTTCTCTGGTTTTCCCGTGAGAGCTTCTGGCAGAATACTTTTTTCCTCAAGGAAAAAGAATAAATCACTGAAGTAGGTTAAGGATACAAAGAACAGCATAGTCTGCAGGATCATTTTGAATCCAGAGAAAGTGAGAAAATTTTCAGGCACAGCACTTGTTTGCTTCCCTGAACTGGTTTCACTGAGACCTGCCTGCTGAACACATTTGTGTTTACTGTACCTAATTGGTAATCAACCAACATAACATCTATTCCAGGTTGATGACTGAAGTGTCACATTAGTTTTTTGTGTTTCTTTGACCTTAATTTTAATTAAATATAATTATTTTCACTGCTGCTTCAATATAGCTGGTATCCAATAAATTACTTTTAGATATTTCATTAGTGGTGAGTACTGAAAATCAAACTCAGCTCCAGATGAAAATGTAGCTTGACTTTTTTAGCTTGTGCTTGCTTAGCCAGAAGGAGTTATGGGATATGAAAATATTTTAATGGATATTTTATTTTTGAACAACTGACTCCCAATCCATAGAAACCATGACAAAGATGTGTGGGAATAATATTTTAGATGGAAATTTGCCCAAATGAGGGTAACTATGTGTTGTGGTTTAGCCCCTGTTGGCAACCAAGCACCACACAGCCGCTTGCTCACCCCCACCCCCTCGCTGCCATTGGGATGGGGAGAGACTTGGAANATGAATGTGCAATCTTTTGACTATAGCTAAGCATTCTTCAAACTGGGACTCTAGTGAGCCATTCAGATAGTAATCTCAAGTGCTGGAGTCCTTCCAGGAATCAGTCTTGAATAAAATATTTAATATGGAAATGCCTTTACTAGTAAGAAGGGAGAGGTGAAAACACCACGACTTGTCAGCTAGTTGATGACATTAAGAATAAACAGTGGCTCCTCACAAAGATTTGGTCTAAAGCCTGCTAAAGTTCCTGGGTGAGTGCAGGTATTTCAGAACTGTTGTTTCTTCTTGGTGCTCCATAATGCACTACACTGGGACACTCATTAAAGCTGTTACCGTTCAAAGTCTTTGTACACTCAATGTGACCTGGTAGAGTGTGCTCTGATTTAATACCAATGAAAAGCAGAGTGCTGCATTGGCCTACACAGATGGACCTACAAGCACAGTCCTTTGAGGTGACCTGGTCTTTGTCCTGCTGCCTCCTCATGCTTTCACTGCACTCACTTCTGTTTCTAAACTACTCCTTCCTTCAGAAGCTCAAGTGAGAAGATCATGGGAGGGAAAAGCCCTTTGATTTGCTTTCAAATTCACTCAGCCTCAACTACATATCTTCCTTCTAAGCCTATGATTAAACCTCCTTACTGGTTTTCCTGTGTTTACTGTTCTCCCATCTCCAGCCCTACTTTCCTGCTTCTGAATTCCTCTGTTTTCACATATCCTTCTTGATCCTCCCAACACACTCCACTCCAAGTTCAACCGCATGCTCTTCAGTTGCCCATCCCATAGTCATTAGGCATGCTACCCACATTATTTTCTAACTACAATTAACAGTTCCCTTTGTTTCTTTGGGCTCCAGTAATAAAACAGCTTCTGAAAAAGACACTCACAAATAAAATAGCCACATCTTTGTATGTGATTGCAAAGCACAGAGATTAGGACTGATCCAGTTCCAAAACCAGCTAGAAATAGAGAATTCAGCCTCTGCTTAAAATCAGACTCTGCTTTTAAGTTTGTCAGTGAGACCTGAAGAACAGATTAGGGTTGTGAATTAAAGGTTATTTGTAAACTTTTGCTTGTTTAAACTTGGGGCCAAGTATACTTTGTCTTGACACAGTGATTTCAGCTGATTTCAAGGAGATTTTTCAAGGGGCAGAATCGGTCCTTTTTAAGACTGATGACCAAAAAGGACAAAGCGGTACTGCTGTGATAGAGGTATTAACCTTCTGTATGGTTACTTTTCTTTAAGACTCAAAGCTCTTTGGGGAAATAAATAGTTTTCTATGAATTTCTGCAGTGTGTAGTGTAATGGACTTAAACTTTTTGGTTACTATATGCTACTGGAAAAATACATTTTCAATTATGATAAATGTCATAATAGATATTAGTAAGCATCTGTAGAAAGCAGGAGAATGAACTCCTATTCAGCACAAAGTAGGGTGGCAGAATCAGGTTATGTTCTAGCCATTGGCCAGAGTGATTGTGTTGTGTTATATTATTTGAACTAAGTTTAATTTGATGTCCAGAAGAGACATACTTCCTTTTCTGGTAAAAGTGGTTTGGAAAACTTGAGGCTAATAAGGCAAAAGCTAAAAACATTATGTCAGGAATAAGTTCCATCAACCCAGTAACCAAGGTGATATTAATAACATAAGCTAAAGGAACTGTACATGAGGTGGTTTTGTAAAACCCACTGTACTCCTTTCTTTATTCAAAACAGAGGTTTAATTGGTTGCAGTGTAGCTAAATTGAGGCAATAAAAGGTATAATTGATTATAACCCCTATATAGCACTAATAGCAGCCATTTTTTATTGTATTGGCAGCCAAAATTGCATTTCCTCTCTGTCTCAGGTCACTTACCATCCAAATGAGCATTTGTTAATGGAACCAGATCATTAGTAGCTGCTTTACTGATTTCCATGTCACTGCTTGAGTGCACATTTAAATGTACACGAAATATTCAGGCTTGGCTTCTTCTGCCACCTGAATATGAAGTTCTCTGGATTTTGATAAACTGCTCATTTTTCAGCTTGCAGAATAACTGAAAGGAAAGTGCTGACCACTAACTAGGTTAGTCTAATTACCCTGACAGAAAATTGGGATCATAGTTATAGAAAGGAAACTGAGGAAACAGGGCTGCTCAAGAAAATACAGCTAGGATGTTCTTATTTTTTGGGAAGGGAGCATGTTTAATGCAGAAAAAAAAAAATTTCTGCATAGATCACTTCTGTGAGGAAAAAATGGCTGCTTTCTGGGCAGATTTCACATTTCATCTGTACCCAAATACACATGCAATACATCTGTGTAAAACTGAAATTCTGTTTTTTTGCGTGTAGTGAACTAGATGAGTCACAGTTCAAGATGTACTTGTGGGTCTACTGTGTCAGGCATGCGGCTCGCTACAGACTGCCTTACTTCTAATGGTGAGTGTGGTGAATCCCATGGGCTTGGCGTCAGCTGCCAATAGGGAACACAGGACAGATGGGTGATTGGATGTAGATAAAATTTAGGGAATCTGAAAGTGGAAGAGAGATGGTCTCCATCCTCACATAAGCACACTTTAAACACATTTCCATTTAGCAGATGAATGATTAAGATATAGAGGAATTATCTGGCTTGCCAGAAATCACAAAGACCATAGAAATATCTAGCATTTCAACTTGTGTCTCTTGGATGGCAGTCCAGCACCAGAGACCAAAGACCTGTTTTCCTTTCCTTCCTTCAGCCAGGCAACAAATTGATAGCTGGCACTGAGATTATTTTGTATCAACTCATTATGCAGTAATAGAGCACTCAGCATTTTCCCCAAGTTTAAACCATCACATCTAGACTTCTGGTGAAGTAAGAAAACTATATAAAAAATGCAAAATTTTAGGACTAAACTCTTTCATTTTGAGCACCACAGAAGATGCAAAGTTTTTTTTTACAAAGCAGTGAATATGGAAGATTAGGTCACTACGTAGCAAAGTCCAGGATCAGTGTCTTGTTCTGATGAAAGCTTCCTTCTTCAGCTTGAGCAAGTAATTCAGTGTATTTTTCACCTCTCCTCCACTGAGCCATCTGTTAGTTAGCCGTCTCGGCCAAGATCATAAGTGATACCTCACACTCCTTTCCTTCCAGTGATTTTTCACAATGAAAATAAACAACCCAACTTTTTTCTCCAAATGCTGAAATATTTAACACCTTAATAGCTCTGTATAATTACTTAAACAGCAGGAGAGATGGCACACACTTCCTACTGACTATTCCTATTTATTAAAGCCTGTCTGGAGGAAAAATAAAAACCTCTTTTTTTTTTTTTTTT